>JAIUZE010008022.1:0-34606 GCA_022085475.1 Heliosperma pusillum | reverse complement strand
GGAATTGGAAAATATCTTGGAATCTCTACTGATTTCGAACATTCTAGGAAAAATATTTTCGAAAGTCTTACGGAGAATATTAAAAAGAGGATTACATCATGGAATGGTCTTTTTCTCTCTCCTGCTGGTCGTCTTACCTTGATTTCTTCGGTCCTATCCACCCTCTCAAGTTTCTTCCTATCGGTATTCAAAGTACCGGTAAGTGTGGCGAAGAGAATTAATTCTCTCCTTTCACATTTTTGGTGGGCAGGGTCACGGAACTCAAGAACAATTCACTGGTGTAGCGCAAATTTCCTAAGTATTCCGAAATCTAGGGGAGGACTTGGTATAAGAAATATTTCTTGTCTTAACAGTGCCCTCCTGGCTAAGCAAGCCTGGAAACTTCTAGACAAGCAAAATTCCTCCCTTTTCTCTTCTTTATTTAGAGATAAAGTACTTAAAAAGGACAATCACTATGATATTAATTCTATAAAAAAAATGCACAAATTTCTCATGGGGTTGCAAAGGGATGTGCATGGGTCTGGACCTGATTCTACGCAATGCAGGGTGGAAATTTGGGAGAGACTCCAATATTCCGGTATGGTAAAAAAAATGGGTAAATGCTGCATATCCTATTCAAAACAATCAATCTATTCATCCACCGGGTTTCCCTTTACCGGATATCAACATAAAGGATCTCATCACCACTTCTGGGTTATGGGACGAGCACCAAATTCGAAACCTCTTCTGCGAAGATAGCTCACGGAAAATTTTATCCTTACCTATTTGTGACAGCTCTTTCGCGGATTATATCTACTGGCCCTTCACAAGTTCTGGATGTTATTCAGTTAAGTCAGGGTATGGAATAGCACTCGAAACATTACAAGACAAAGTTAGTACTGAAAAAGACATTTCAAGAATCGGGGAAAGGGGAAAACTCTTTTGCAGAAAATATCTATGGAGACTTCCTGTTCCTTATAACTGGAAAATATTCTTATGGAAGATTATAACAAATACGCTACCAGTAGGTTACGAATTTAAAAGAAGGAATATTGATTCTGATCATTTCTGTAAATTATGTCGCTCTGATGGCAATATTGAGAGCATTGAGCACCTCTTTAGAGACTGCCATTTCTCTAAGAAAATATGGAAGTGTTCGTCGCTGGGAATTCGCACAGAAAACGATCATCATCTTCCCTTGTCACACTGGGTCATAAATTGGGTATGCTTCCTTATAAAGAAATCTAATCCGGAGGATCTCGTGATTAGTTTCATTGCCACCTTAAGAAGTCTCTGGTATGTTAGGAACAACTCCATTTTCCGATCTTTATCTCCTACACCTCAGGCGGCAATGGCTGCCCTGAATACGGATGTACGATCTGTTATTGAAGCTCAAACCTCTTGTAGAGTTGCTAGAAAGGGATATGTTGATCCTACGGATAATCTAAGAATTCAACTAAGAGACTCTTTCCCTTTAGAGTTGGTGACATCTTTATCTACTTGTGATACCATCACCATAAAGGTTGACGCATGTTGGATTCCTTCGCTCTCATCCTCCTATGGATGGGTCACTTATGGATATAATGGGTGTATTTTCTTCAAGGATTATAAGAAAATAATGTCGACTAGCGCGTTACAGGCTGAAGCAAGAGGAGTTAAAGAGGTCCTCTCTTGGGCTTTGACTAATCGGCATCACCATGTGCACGTCCAGACGGATTGTCTTCAATTACTTCTGCAGATCTTCGGATGTGATGACGACCATCACGATATTCATGGAATTCTTGAAGACATTCGTCGTATCAGCATGTTATTTCATTGTCTGAAGTTTAGTTTCATTCCTCGTACAATTAATAAGATTGCTCATCGCCTAGCTAAACAGGTTATGCGTATGTAATGGTCTTATCTTTAACCGTTGCCAAAAAAAAAAAAAAAAAAAAAAAAATACAATACTCTCAGCAAACCTACGTCATTATGCAAGCCTCTATGCTAAAGCTAATCAGCAATACTTTTCAATAATGTGTGAAAACAGAGAAATGCAGTCAATGAAATTGGTCATTTTTTCAATGTGGAAAATTTTATCGCGTTCAGCCAAAAAGGCACACTCACTAAACACTTTTGCTCATGTTGGCAGCCATCTTGTAAAGTAATCATGTTATTAAAACAGGGTACACAAAACAGGAATTGACAAAATAAAGTACAGCACCAAATCGATTGAACGATTTTCTAATAGAACAATTCGACCTTTATAACTGTGTCTGAGTTGTTCCGAATTTTCTACTGAGATAAGACGATATTATCAGGAGTTATTAGGTAATAGAATATAACTATAATATATGGGCTTGAACCATAACCTTAAGGTTTTGGTTGAGATGGTTCATCTATCATGGTATCAAAGCTTGAGGACTCTAAAAACTCGTTTTCGCGTTCTTGCCTATGTTACCCACCGGTAGGATATTCGAACAAACCTTCCTAAAATCGTTTTGATGCATGGTAGACCTGGCATCAATGGAGCATTTTACCTTTGAATAACTTGTTGCTGTAGCATCCCTCATGTCAGGGGACAATAACCAACTTTCAAAAATAAAATGGATCATATTCTTCTCTTATTTCACTCGTTGATCTTTAGAAATAAAAACTTTAATTTTGATCAAGGTGGTACCTAATTTTGACTGGCGAGTTGTTACGCAACCATATTTGGAGTCCGAAAAACTTAACGTTCTCCAAATACTGAAATGAACGGATAATTTATCGTATTGCTGAAATTTGTTTAGGTCTGATTAGTGTTCCTAACAAATTATTTAATATTCGACAAGTCCGAAAAGCTTAACATTCTTGTTCGAATAAAGATTGTCTAGCGAGTTTTATACTCGTTTATCTTACCACCTCGTGAAGATGAGAAGTTTTTTTAGTGAAGATCAAGACGACGAAACGAAGACGTTTTTTTATTATAATTTTCATGTATTTCTCCAATCGTAAAGTTCGTACTACTGCCTTTACGATTGCTGGAGGGTATTAGGAATTATTAGGGAATTATGGTACATAATTTCTAGTAATTAGATACAATGAATTGTGTTAATTAGTGGTCCTTAGTATGTCATATGCTATTCATGTCTCATTGTATAAATACCCTCTTCCATGATGAAATGAGATGAACAAGCAATTACTTGTACAAAGCAATAATATATTATCTCGATAAATTCTATCAGGTGTTCCTCTGAGATTGACACAAAAATCAGAGATGTAATTTAAAAGTTTTGTTATGCAGTTTGTACTTTTGTTCTTGGATGCAGAAGATTATCTTTTTCTGTATATGATTTCTCTTCTCGTTTATCTATTTATATAGATAACGAATAGGGAAACAGGGAGATAATTTTGAAGAGTTGTAACTCTTCAAAAAAAACATAAAGAATTTAATTATGTTCCGGATTTATTAATTAATCCAAAGTTGTAACCCCCGTCATAGTCGTTCGAAACGTAACTATACCGCAAAAGCTCGTGAATAATTTTATAAGCGTATACTCCGTACTAACCGAACTTATTATATTATAACGACTTTGCCCATCCGTGAACCAAAACTGAAAACGCTAAAATAAAACCGATAATTACACTTAAATTACCAACAAATCATACCTCAGGTTTGTCCTCGGCAGGGAACGGTCAATGCTGTAATTGGCGCCATCTTCTGGTGGTGTGCACGATGACAATCGACATAGGGATCTCATTTCGGTCCAGTTATCAGGGCTAGGAAGATAAGATTATTTTCTCTAGTGTGCTTAAAGTGAAGACGATTAAGAAAAAGTGAATCAAAACGCTACATCGAAATCCCACGGCCTTTTTTCTTCTCTTTTGGGTCGACAACAAAATACTCTTTTACTCGTAACAAGTAATGTTCATAGATTGTTGAAAAAGCTTCGGACATCCACTAAACAGAAGCCTTTACAGAAAAGAAAGAAGAAAAGGTTCATACTTGCGACAGTCAGGCAAATTGTTTGAGGGCTTGCCAAGAATAAGTGTCTGCTTAATGCTAATTCTTCTGCTGGTTCTGATTGATGGTTATCCATTAAATCCTCATTCACTACAACCATCAACGGTTTACACAGTCGTAGTGTGTCGAAAATGCTGCCTGATCCTGTAAAGCCAGCAAACCTTATTTTTTAATAACTGATTCATAATAAACCTCATAGATCACAACATCTATTAAAAATGCATCAAATAGCTCAATCAACGCAAGATTAGTTGTACCAATTGTGTTAAAAGTTAAAACAAATGAGTCGATAAAAGAGTGGTGAATAATTGAGGTTATCAGTCAAGCTTAAACATTTGTTACAAGGATTTGGCAGCAGTAAATTTTCTATATCAGGGAACCAAAAAACAAAAACAAAAGCCTGTGTCGTTGCAAAAGAGAAGCATAAACTGAGCACACGAGGACGAATATAACATTAAGGCCTGGCTGAATACACCTTTGATACCTAGACACTCATGCTTCACAACTTGTATGGGACATCCGTTTACCAAATTTTGACAGGAAAGAAAAACAAATGAGATCAAACTTGTATCAAAATGTGCTACCTGCATGACTTATGACAAGTGAAGCTGATTTCAAACTATCAGCTATGCTTGTTGAAAAAGTGAAGTAGTCGACGGCTAAGAATCCGTCTTCACCAGTGGACTACAGGAAAAGGAAATAAATCATAACCAATATAGAAGTTATCTCGCTGGAAGCACGCAGGAATATAACAATACTTGCATTCAAAATCTGGGTTTCTGGAATTCGTCAATAAAAGACGCATTCATGCACTGCTCTATCGACCCAGTCACTATTCTGAACACAGAAATTACCGCCTACTACCGCCTTGCAGTATTCTGTTGTAGCATTTAAGGGTGGTCCAGTGTACAAAAAATAAATTATATCCGACTAGCCGACATCAAGTAATTTCCATTTCAACTAGATATCACATTTGTCAACCGCATAGCTAAAGTCATTGAATTATATTAAGAATAGGTGTTAGCAAGTTAGCTCCAAACATTTGTTATACAAGACTTAGCATGCACAAGCACAACCGTGTGATGCAGTATGTAGTGCAAGATGCAAGAGTTGGTTTCGACAAGGCGAAACTCAAGAATACCCTCGAAGGAAGGTAGGATCATCCCCGACCAATCTGAATGAGAAGGTGAGTATACCCTTTCGCATAAAGCTCTTGCTAGACTTCTGGGGTATCCACCGCTCTCACTAGTGCATCAAATAGAGTAGTTCCTACAGTGACGAAAACAACTTGCTTAAACCTCGCTCTGTCAACCTTCTCCATTTCAGTATTTCACTACCCTAAACAAGATGCTTCCAGACCTAGGTGCAAAAATGATCATTATAGCTCCAGAGCCACACATACAGCAATAAACATTGGCTCAGAAACAAGTTATACCAAATATTCTAGTGAGTCCTCGGTTTCTTATAAGCGAAACAAGTACAGAGTTCAAAAGTAGCCTCGTTGATGAGGGTGATAAGAAGAACCTACACTTTCTTCATCAACAAATCAGCACTAAATGAAATGGTGAATGAAAGCAAGGCAAATTGATCGAACATGGGTGATATAAGTCTCTTCGCGTGTTATGGCATCTATGTTTGCACCAACATATTCTCAACACTTTCAGCTAGTGTGTGAGTTGTCCACGAAAGCTAATTTACTGTATAGGCACCATATACACGCCTTGGTAGGCTTGAAAAACACGGATCGTGATAAACTGGTAAGGATTATTTTAGTTTAAGCAGAGGTCTTGAATTCGGTTTAGGAATGCATATGTGTTAAATCAGGACTAAATCGAATGGTACACACTAAAAAAATTGAACAATTATGTGATATTTGAAATGTGTATTTTTCTAAAATTAAATCATTTATTTACGAAAGCCTTACTCTAATGTGCTTCATATCAACTCACTCAATCATTTCGGGTTATTGTTTGAAAACGTGTCAATTCAAACAATAACAAGTAATTGATTGAAATTCGACAATCAATGTATTTTCTTTTTTTCTTGTATTGTGATCTATTACAAAAGCAACTAAAATGGCTCTTTAATAGCCTTACAAAACAACAAAAAGGAAAGCTAAAAGACAACTATTAAGACTAGTTATTATGTCACGTAATGGTAGACATAAATAGTAGCTATTATTATGTAATCAAGCAAAACATTATTAAGGATAATTATTAATAAATATAATGATAAACAATAGATCCAGTCAAGCCATTATTAATCCATAAGTTGTCACCCATTAAATGTTTGATCATCTAAAAGGCGCATCGAGTTCGCATCAAGAAGGATGGTGGTTAACTATGATACTATTGATATAAAATTTAGGGGAATGGTGGTAGAGCACAATTCTATATAAAACCACACAAGTCTTTTACATGATCAATTTGAGACATTTGCAATGGATCATATCATTCCACCACGCTCAAATTCAAGCGCTTGGATGCAGAAAGGGTGATGGTTAGCTCTGATACCATTGATATAGATATTGGGACTTAGAGGCACCACAAAAGCTATCTTGAAGGGTGGTAAAGTTCAATTCTATATGAGACAGTCGCAATAAATCGTATTATGTAGGTTTAAAAGGGTAAAGACTTAGCCCTATTCTTTTTGGCTTAATTTCAGCTCTTTTCATTTTAGTTAGGCTTTCATCAGTTTGATCCAGTTTAACATTAGTCAGTTCTGTTTAGCTCATATCTTCACAAAATTTAGTCTTACTTCAACTTCATTCACTTTAACTTAACTCTATTTAGTTTACTTGACTTCAGCTGACCTTCATTTTATTCAGTTCAGCTCGTTTTAACCGAAAAGAACGTGACATTATTCCACTAATCTAAGCAAGAGACTATGAGACTATGTTTATCAAAGGTTTTGAACAAGGTTTAAGAGTAGGTCTAGAATATAATAATGAATAGAATAATAGAAACCTCAGGACCAAACACAAAAGAAGGGCAACAGAGGACCTCCTCCACCCACTGCCAAACCTTGCTCACTTTTGCCACATGCATAATTTTGATTGGTTGGGAGGTTTTATATTTTAAAATAACAAATAAGGAGTACATTAATAAATATATAAATGGGCATAACTAAAAATTGGAAAATAAAAAAAATATGAAAATGATACCAATCTTCATATTTTTTTATGCTCTATAAAATGAGATCAAATATGATATATTTTGGTACTCTTTTTATTTTCATTAAATAATAGCTTTATGAGTAAACTTTTTAAAAAAAATCCAAATTTTCTAATATCTGTACATTTTAATCCAGCTTACTTTTTAAAACAAAAAAAAAATATTTAGATTTTATGTTTTATTTTGATATGATGAGTTAAAAAAAATATGAAAGAGGTTGAGTTGAAATGGGTGAAAGCTAAGTGTTGATAAAGGTAGAAAATTTAGGGTGTGTTTAGTAAGATGAGTGGTGGATAAAAAATAATATTTAAATGTTAAACCATGGTGAAGTAGACTCATAGATAAACATGGTATGAGGAAAATATAATTAGAAAAGCAACCGTTTTCCCCTTACGGATACTTTCGATACTTGTGTTTTCGGTCATTAATACTTTAATCCATATTTGTAGGTTAAATTAGCCCAAACAATAAGAGAGTGTGTAGAAATGTGAAAGTAAAAGGAGCAAAGGAGAATATTTGCTGAAGAAGGGTTCTTTATACTTTATAGGAAGAAGTAGCAAAGGTAACATTGGGATCCTCAAAAGCTTTAGTTTTTGATAGTGATATACATGCAATACAAATGCTCATCCAATAACTCGATTGTTTTTTACCAAACAAAGATAAAAGGGTTAAACACTTGATGAGATATTGAGTTGAGATCACCACTTGTTGCTTTTTTTTTTTTCCAATTATAGCCCCATAAATTTAAATTTTACTCGTACCTAAAAATAAAAAAACATCCAATACTTTACTTATATATTTAGTGGCGAACGCAACATTTTTATCTAAGGGGAACGATCAATTTTTCCGGTCGTTATTTGATAGATGAATCATTTCAGCCAAAATTTTAGGTTATGGTTGAGTTTCAACTATAATATTTATATCCTATTATATCTCCTCACCTAGGTAGCACGGACACTTCTCCTAACCAGTCGTCCCGTGTCGGACACACGGACACCTATAACTATAAATAAGGAATGTGAGATTGAAAGACTAAAAGAGGTTGATTAGAAGATGAGTTTGGGTGGGAAAACTGATTAGAAGATGAGTTTGGGTGAAAAATGAGAATAAATTATAGTTAAAGTCAAGTTTTACACTCAATTATTTACATTTAATATCAAATACTAATACAAAAATAAAATTGTATGTTATTTATAACTATAAAATATATATTTTATTAAATTTAAATGTCGTGTCTCGTGTCCTAAATTTTACGAGATGCCGTATCACGTGTCCGTGTCGTGTCTGTGTCCGTGTCCGTTTTGGTGCTACCTAGCTCCTCACTCGAATACCGATTGGGTTTGAAAAGTGGTTAGTACACAGGCACACATATCATGTGTTGAGTTTCCACTTTGTAAATTTGTGAGATATTGCAGCCTGCCGGTGTTTGAACCCGTGAGTCAGTAACCTTTAGTCACATTGGCTCTAATACCATGATAGATGAATCATTTCAACCAAAACCTTAAGTTGATGGCCGAGATTCAATTATAATATTTATATCCCATTAAAATTGAACCATAAATAACAAAACTAAAAATTAGTGTAAATATTGTAAAAATGCATAACTAACGTAATTGAACCAAAACGATTATATTTATATTATGGTTTAAAATTTAAAAAATTAATAACACAATTTATTTTTCTTAACAAGTGAGGAATTTATACTGTTCTAAAACTCGACATATATAATAGATGATAGATGGTGGTAGGATGGTGAGATTTAAGCTTTCAAAATATCTTTAATTTATACTCTTTCAAAACCTGGGTCAATAACTTCCTCCCAAAGTCAAGTCACTCGAAAATAAGCTCACTTAAACCCGTCACCAGCGCAGGCTGCGCCACCGTGCGCAGGCTGCGCATGCCCTGCGCATGCCTTTTGCCTTACTTTTTCACCTTCTTGACTTTTCCTTGACTTAAGTTTTGCCTTGACTTTGCTTGCCTTGACTTTATTGACCCATGCTTGACTATCTTTTCATTGACTTTCGTTGACCAGATTCGGGTTTGACATGACTTTTTCCCTGGACTTTCTTTGAGTTTTGCGGGATCTTTTGTACCATAACTTACCCTTCACCAAATGACTTGGAGTCAAACTTTTAAGACCTATTAGACAATCAATGCAAGACAACAAAGCCATATACAACCAAATTGTATAGCAGTCAACCTAATTACATGCATACTCAACCTGAGATAAGATATAACCCAATTTTATGAAAATATAATAAAATGGTAGAAAAGCTAATTAGTACTAAACTTGTACTAACGACCCTAATTTAAACTTCAATTTGACATAATTAATCCTAATAGACACGATACATTTTGGACTATCAGTAACTTTATAAGAACTATTGTAGAGAAATGTAAAAATACCAGACAAATGGGAAACAAAAAAACGACATAATAAGGCGTTTAGCTTACAACTCAGGCTATGTTATTGGTTGGACTAAATTGGGGCATACAATAAGTAGGTTACGAGAAGGCTAAGTAGGTTAGTAAAAATTACCGGTAAAGATCATCTTAAAACACTATTGTGTTGAAGCATCGATATACCTTGTTGGCCCTTTGTTGCATCGGTGAACCACGATTCATAATAGTGCGCTATTTAATGCTTTGGACCAAGCTCTCATGGATTTGCGCTTGGGTTCCTTTTCGAAAGAAAAAAGTCGTACTATCCTGTAAGACCCCTTAACTGACACGCCATGTGTGACTTGTGCTACCAAGGCGCATGGTGATCTTCTCTTGGAGGATTTGTCTCATCGTTGTAAGACCCATCTTGGACTTCTTCCCAAAAGTCATGTACTATTAGAGTTGGTAGACACTGTTGAATAATGCCTTGAATCGGTTTAATTGCCACTTCGAGTGACAATGCGGGGGTCTCGCTGACCGGTCAGCGAGTCGGGGTCCAGGGGTGAAACGCCCTGGTGGGGGCTCGGGGGCGTTTAAACTGTATCCGTTAATCTGTTTGGGCTAGGGTTTCTGTCTTGGGCCTATTGGTCTATTTTGTGCCTTTCTAGGTTTTCTGTATTAGATCTTAGAGAGTAGTATATAAACTCTCTAAGCCTAACCCTAGCAGTCATCATATCATAACTCTGTATCTGAAAACTCTGTAACTCCTTAACATTAATAAAACTCTCCTCCCTTATGTCCTGTGGACGTAGCTAACACACCGTTAGTAAACCACGTAAATCTGTGTGTTGTCGTCTTTACTGTTCTTTATTTGTTCTTTCTCGTTTTCTGTCATAACAAATTGGTATTAGAGCCTTCAGGTTTCTGGATATGGAGAAAGATGTCGTCTTTGAACGTAAAGATCGATCGCTTTACCGGGAGGAACAGTTTCAGTTTATGGCAGATCAAGATGCGAGCCTTGTTAAAGCAACAAGGGATGTGGGCCCCGCTTTCAGACAAGAAGACGGACCCAGTCACCGCTGAGATGGCCACGCTGGAGGAGAAGGCACACTCGACGATTATGTTGTGTCTTGCTGATGATATCATCACTGAAGTTGCGGAGGAAACTTCCTCTGTGTCTGGTCTGTGGTTAAAACTAGAGAGTCTGTATATGACGAAGTCTTTAACCAATAAGTTGCTTCTGAAGCAGCGTCTGTTCAGTCTGAGAATGCAGGAAGGTATGCCTCTTCGAGATCATCTAGATCAGTTAAACACAATTTTACTAGAACTGCGTAATATTGATGTTAAGGTAGACGATGAGGATGCTGTATTAATTCTGTTAGTTTCTTTACCACTGTCGTATGAGAATTTCGTTCAGTCTTTTATTGTTGGTAAAGATACTGTGTCTCTAGAAGAGGTCAGATCGTCTCTTCATAGTAGAGAATTGCGCCATAAGGCGGCTGGTACGGTTACTGATAATCAGGCTGCAGGATTAGTAGCCAGTGGGGGTTATGGACAGGGAAATTCGGGGAAGAAAAAGTATAAGAAGCCATCTTATTTTGGCTCTTCTAGTTCGGCTGGAACTTCTGGTTCCAAGTGTCCTAAACCTACTGATGTTTGTAACTATTGTAAAGAAAAGTGGCATTGGAAATTTGATTACCCCAAGAAGAAACAACAGAACAAATCTGGTACTGCTGTTGTAGCAAATGCAGATTCCGAGGAAGATGATTATGCTCAAGTTACGGATAGGGTCACACATCACACTGATGTGTGGATTCTAGACTATGGAGCGTCTTATCATATATGTCCGCGCAAAGAGTGGTTTACAACCTATGAACAGGTAGATGGGGGCACGATTTCTATGGCCAACAGTGCGGTTTGTAGTGTAGTTGGGATCGGCTCAGTCAAGATACGGACACATGATGGTAAATTCTGTACATTGAACGAAGTTAGACATGTTCCACTGATGACGAAGAATCTGATATCCTTAAGTACGCTGGACAGTAAGGGTTTCGGTTTTCAGGGTAAAGGTGGAGTACTGAACGTCTGCAAGGGTTCTAATGTGGTTCTGAGGGGTATCAAGCATGGTACTCTATACTATCTTCAGGGATCTACTCTGTCAGGTTCTGTTGCTGTTGCATCCTCTGATGTTGATAAAGAAGATCTGACTAAGCTGTGGCATATGAGGCTTGGTCACATGAGCGAAAGAGGGATGCAGACTTTGTCTAAAGAAGACCTTCTGTGTGGTCACAAGGTCAAGGATCTGGATTTCTGTGAGCATTGTGTCTTTGGGAAGCTACATCGCAGCAAGTTTCCTAAAGTAGTGCATCGGACCAAGGGGGGCACACTTGATTACATCCATTCTGATTGCTGGGGTCCTTCTAAGGTGGAGTCTTTGGGAGGTCGCAGGTATATTGTGTCGATTATTGATGATTATTCGAGGATGACTTGGATATATATGATGAAGCACAAACACTACAAAATAAAGTTCGGGTTGCGACGGATTATTCCGTCGCTAGATAGGGAATTTCCGTCGCTAAAGACTGATTTGCGACGGATTTGCGACGGATATTGTCCGTCGCTTATTTTCGTCGCAAACAGTAGTAATTACGACGGATTATTCCGTCGCACACTTTTGCGACGGAAAGTCAAGCATTTGCGACGGAGTATCCGTCGCACAAATTGACTGACTTGAATTGGGGTCAAACATAAAGTCAACAGTTGCGACGGAATTTCCGTCGCAAAGTGTTGACTTTCCGTCGCAACTGTTGACGGAATGTTTGACTTGACTGCCACCTGTTCAGCCAAGTCAAACATAAAGTCAACTTTTGCGACGGAAATTCCGTCGCAACATTTTGACTTTCCGTCGCTAAGATTGACTTTGTGTTTGACTTGGCTGTTAGTCAGTCAATGTTTGCGACGGAATTTCCGTCGCAATAATGCCTGTATTTTCCAGGATCTGCCTGTTTCCTGCATCCCCTTATACGCGTTAAAACGACAAAAAACCTGCAAATTACAGAAGTTTTCCAGCAGTTACGCGTCCAACAAAGTTACTAATGTAACACAAAACCGAACAAAATTTTGATTTTATATCATAAAAGTAATTAAAGTCTTACAAATAAAAGGTTCAAAGTACCAAATAGTTAACTAATCACTCAAGTCAGTGGAGTGATTGGAGGGAAAGGAGGGAAAGGGGTGAATGGGTTGGACCTAGCATTATCGCCCCTATCATCATCAAAGTCGTCTTGACCCTGGTTAGGACCTCCAGTTCTGCAGTTTTGAGTAGAATTTCTTGCAACCTGACTCAAGTACTCTTCTATAGCTGCAATCCTTTGAGCCTGCTCGTCGCGCTCTTGTCTAAGTGCAGCATTCTCCTTTGACAGCTTAGTAGCCAAACCTTGGTTGCCCTGAGTCGGGGTTGAGGTAGCAACAGGGTGCCTATGATGGTCAAACAAAAACTTCGCCGCTGGTCCCAATCCGTAGCATCTTCCTTTCTCGTCAAATCCAGTCTCCTCATAATAGATCTCATTATCGTCGATGTTTTCGACTCCTTGAGTCTGAAGCTCAGACTTCTTTGATATGATCTTATTCTGCATCACAAACAAGTTCAGAATTAGTAATTGTCATTTAAATTAAGTAGTTAATGTAATTAAATATATAACTGACAAATTAAACATAAATCACTTAACAAAAAAATGCATAACTTACATAGAGTTGAGCTGGTTTTTTTGATAACCATCCACGGAACGGGTGCTTCTTTGTCTTCTCTAAGACTTGCACCGCATTTGGGATACCAGTTGAAGATTTATCGACCTACAATTTAAATACTTGTTAGTATAACATATATATAAGTATTAAATTATAATTAGATAAATAAATAAAAAATGAAAGAAGATTTAGATTTACCATTTCGTCCATGATTCTCAAGGTTTTTTTTCTACCCATAATGTGAGTAGGCAACGCCTTTCCCTTCTCTTCACATCCCGATCTACAATTAGCCGCGCCTGATTGAGATCTCACAACGAAACCAGGATCTTCGACAGGCCTATTCTTAAGCTTTCTAAACAAGTCCAAAGGAATCCAACTCGGCCTGTGCTCCTCGTCTTTCTGCGAGGCTCGGTAGATCATATGACGTAAACGGGTCTTCATGGCGTATTCCCAAGATTTCCTTACCATATCGGTATGGCGAGGATCGAAAGAAACCCTTTGATGTCATGATTAAAAACATAAAGTTAGGAAAATATTAAGTGAATAAATAAAAAAATAAAAAATCAATAACAAAGATAAATTGAGAAAAACAAATTTAAATAGATATAATTATAATATTTTAAATAATGATACCTCAAACCAGTTCCACCAAGACGACCGCAAATTATTTGACGCCTCTTTCCAACATGGCGCATGCTCCTTGTACCCGCAGATTATGGTCTCCGAGATCAGTTTAACCACATCTGCGTCACTGAACCTGAAATTAATAATCATAGTTAAATACATACATTATATATAAATATTATGATTTTTGAATAATCATAATTATGATTAAACAATTAAAGTAAAAGTGAAATAGTCTTACCATACACTTGTTTCCTCATCCGGATCGAGGCGGACTCTGCGAGTAGTAGTCTCCACGTGTGGCGGTGGCACGTTCCTGTCATTCACTCGTTCATTCTCATCCTCCTGCCCTATGTTTCCTACATTACTAGTACTACCTCTTCTTCGTCCTCCCGCCATATAGAGAAAAACTAAACTATTCAAAGTTGTCATGAATTAACAAACATGTATGTACAATTAAATGACAAGAAACGATATATTGGTATTAATAAATAATAAAAACTATAAATTGTTTTACAAACGACCACACATATAGAAAAAGTAGTTTCAACTAATATAAGAATTAGAAATAATCTTATTCATCATCACTACTTAAATATTGGTTTTCGGAAATGTTGTATTTAAAAAGGGAGTCTATAAAATCTTCTTCTTCCTCTTTATCTTCCTCTTTATCTTCTGCTCCGTCTTCTTTCCGCTTCTGCTCATCCTCCTTCTCCTCCTCTTCTACCTTCTCCTCATTATTGTCCTCTACTTGAGCTTCTTCTTCCTCCTCCTCTATAATTTCATTATCATCTGCCACTTCAATTATTGATAGTAGTGTCTTACTACTAATAACATCTTCTTGAAACGCAGATTCGACAATAGGTGCATCAACATGCGATCTGGCTTTAGTTTTGAATACTGCTGACCACTTATCTTTATCTCTTTTGATATTTGGATATGAAGTATAATAAACTTGTTCAACTTGATAAGCCAACACAAATGGATCATATTTCGGAAATTTTCTGCTTCGATTAACATCCACAAGTTTATAATCCTTATGTATTTGCATTCCTTTTTCAGAATTATCTATCCAACCACATTTGAATAAAATAACATTATATGTGTTTTTTTTGCCTGTGTACGACAATTCAACAACTTCGTTGAGTGTTCCATAGTTCGCACCCTTTTCGAAATCTAACCCATCTTTGAAAGTGCGAAATTTGTATCCGTTAATGAAATAACGTTTCCATGTTCGTTCGCACCCTTTTCGAAGGACCTTGTGCTAAGGCTATGAGAACTGGATCTTTTAAGTTGTTTACCTATCATTGTTAAATTATTAACATATTATAATACCTTCAGGTAATAAAAAAAATTGAAAAAAAAGAGTAATCTGGTGTTAGTATGTAGTATGTACTTACTTGTCCTCTAAACCATTGGGGAAATCTTGTGTCAAATTTGTTCCAAATATCCTCGGCTGTGAGAAATTGGGGATATTCTGTTTTGATATAATTTTCAAACATCCTATATATTCATTATAAAAAATGTCGAATTAAGTAATAGTTTTTACATGCATGTTGTTATAATTAATTATTAATAATTAAAGTTTCAAAGGACGGTTTTTTTACTTACACTTCGTTATGCTTCAATTTTTTTAAATCACAGTTAGATAAAACATATAAGTGTGCACGCTCATATTCCTTGTCTTCTAAAAATCTTTCACGACACTTTCCAGAACAAATTCCCCCGTGATCTTGAAAAATCTCGGGTAAGGTAGAATACGTAGGCTCTTTCGAGCGTACGTCGAGATCCTTGGCTTTTGTGTCCACGTTCTCTTCAAAATAAGAGGAACAGAAATTGGCAATTTCTTCAAGCAAATACGCGTTGCATATAGAACCTTCAACACGCGCTTTATTTCCAATCTTTTTTTTCAAATGATTTAAGAACCTATAAAAAACTTGGATAAGATAGACTGCAATAATTAAAGTTAAAATTGGATAATTGTGGAATTAATTACCTCTCAAAAGGATACATCCACCTATATTGCACTGGACCACCCATTTTCAGTTCATACGGCAACTGAATTGGTAAATGCTCCATTGAGTTAAAAAAAGATGGTGGAAATATCTTCTCTAACTTGCAAATGATTTCGGCAATGTTGTTCTCGAGAGTAGTTATTTTTCAACTTGTATCGATGAAGTACACAAATCTCTGAAAAATTGGCTAAGCTCAGTTATAGCATTCCACTCATTCTTCGGAAGAAGGTGCCTTAAAGCCACTGGAAGTAAACGCTCCATAAACACGTGACAATCATGACTTTTCAATACATGTAGTTTCAACTCGTGTTTATCAACACATCTACTCAGATCTGAAGCATAACCGTCCGGAAATCTCAAATTGGATATCCAATCACACAACACCTTCTTTTGTTCTTTATTCAAAATGAATGAATCCATTGTTCGCTGTTTAGAACAAACGGTCAACATGTCCTCTTGTGCTTGTGGGGTAAACTTTGTCTTGTTTTTCACATTCATCACCGTGTGAATCAGTTGCTCGAAAAAGTTTTTCTCGATATGCATTACATCAAGGTTATGACGAATTAATAGTGTTCTCCAATAAGTAAGTTCCCAAAAAATGCTTTGTTTCCACCACCCAACTCGAGAAACTTTTAACGAGTCCAATTCAGCTTTACTTGCATCCACAACTTTGGAAAAATGCTTCACACAATCCCACACTTCTTCACCCGTTAATCTCGTAGCAGCAAAATCTTTCTCAACTCGTCCTTTTCGAAAATTAACTTTATCTTTGCGGAAAACATGATCAGGTTGTAAAAACTGTCTATGACAATCAAACCAACTCCATTTTTTACTTTTATAAAGCCCAAACGACTTAGTCTCCTTCTCCATACAATATGGACACGCATGTTCACCAGCAGTTGACCAACCCGATAACATGCCGTAAGCAGGAAAGTCATTGATAGTCCATAATAGTACGGCTCTAAGATCCAAGTTCTGCTTTCTAGAGACGTCGTATGTGTACAACCCTGTCTCCCACAACTGCTTCAACTCGCGAATTAACGGTTGTAAATAAACGTCAAGAAATTTTTTGGGACTGTTCGGACCGGGTATAAGTAATGATAGAAACATAAACTGTCTTTACATACATAGCCAGGGTGGTAAATTGTATGGAGTGAGCATTACCGGCCAGCAGGAGTACGACTTTCCGTATTGACCGAAAGGTGCGAAACCATCAGTACAAAGACCAAGTCGAACATTTCGAGGCTCACTTGCAAAAGAAGGATGAATGCGATCAAAATGTTTCCAAGCCTCGCCGTCACTTGGATGAGACATTATCCCGCGGACACGTGGATTTTCATGATGCCACCGCATCTCTGCCGCAATTAGTTTTGTGGCATAAAGTCGTTGCAAACGCGGTCCTATTGGGAAATAAGTTAAAATATTTTTCCCAACCCTTTTGCCATTTGCATTCTTTTGTTTTTTTATATCGATCTCTACCACATTTTCTACACTTATCGAGAAGACTATCATCATCCCAAAACAACATACATCCTATTTCACACGCATCTATCTTTTCATAAGGCAGTTGAAGAGCTTTAAGAATATTTTTGGTTTCATAGAAGGTACGCGTCATAACATGATTTTCAGGAATAATGTCCCCTATAAATGACGCGATACCATCTACACATTTGTGGGGTAAATTGTATTCACATTTCAAAGTTACCAACCGGGAAGCTGACTGCAACAGAGAGATACGACTCCCCTCATACACCTGTTTATTGGCATGTTCCAACATTTTGAAAAAGGCTAGTACATTAGGATTTGGAGATTCATAAACCACTTCGGCGTCAACATTTTCCATTATAATTTCATTAATGTTGTCGCGCAACGCATCCTCCACCATATCCCTATAGGGATTGTCAGACCTCTCCTCAACGGGAAAATTTTCACCATGGCACACCCAATCATAATAGTCATCGCAAAAGGCTCAAAGCCCTAGGTGTTTTCGTACTTCTTGTTCGACTAAAAATTTGCGATTTCTACACTTTACACATGGGCACCTAATTTCCTTACATCTACCGTAATCTTCTTGATTCTTAACATAATTAATGAATTCATTAACGCCCATTACAAACTCCTGCCTTAATTTTTTATTACAATCCAATCTTTCATACATCCATGCCCGTTGTACTCTTTTCATTTCAAATCTACATACACGTTTATAATTATTATTATCGACTTAAATAAAAATTCAAAACAATAATAACAAGAACTAAAAGTTTACTAATAGCAACAATAACAACAATAACTACTAATACACATTATATTACACAAACAACAAACAACAAACAACAAACAACAAACAACAAACAACCTCCAACCTCCAACCTCCAACCTCCAACAACAACAACAACAACAACAACAACAACAACAACAACAACAACAACAACAACAACAACAACAACAACATCTTCCACCTGCAAAAAAAAAATATTCGAGTTCATGGGGTCCTTATCTCTCCAACCTAAACCCATCTTTGAATCTTTCATACCATTAGTAAATACTAATCATTTAATTAATTGTTATGAGACGAAAATTCGGCAGCAATTCCCTACAGTTCTCCAAATACACAATGTTGAATGACTTGTCACTCTCCATATGTATTCAGAGAACATTAAAGGAACTGTCAACCAAACGTAATCGTCAAATAACAATTAAAAAAATGATTAGTATTTACCACCTAAATGGCATTAAAGATTCAAAGACAGTCCCAAAACGGGGACTATTCAAGAATTACACCTAATGCGTAATTCTTGAACGGGTACTAAGTCTATCATATATGAACAACATTTCCTTAATAATTGTGACAAAAGTAAAGCTAGACAAATGACCGGGACGGAGGGAGTAATAATAATTATCTATATTACTAATTACAACAATTCAAAGGAGGGAGGGTGGCAGTGGGGTGGGGGCAGCGGCAGGGAGGGGGGTGGCGGCGGCAGGGAGGGGGTGGCGGCAGCAGGGACGGGGTGGCGGCGGCAGGCAAGGGGAGGGGGTGGTAGATCTGAAAAATCAAATTAAGAAGAGGGAGAGAGATAGAAAGAGGGACGTACCAATTGAAGGCTCCGGTGGTGTAGGTGGTGGTTCCGGTGGTGTTTGTGGTGGCTCCGGTGGTCTTAGGTTAGTGACGCCGGTGGGGTCTTGGGTAGAGTTGACGGACGGAATTTTAATTGATTTAGGTATAATGAAATACGGGGAAAGACTTGCTGCTGGATATATCAAAAAAACCTTGCGACGGAATTTCCGTCGCAAGTCCGTCGCAAAATTTATTATTAAATAATATTTGCGACGGATTTTCCGTCGCAGAAATAGAATTTCCGTCGCAGAAAGAAATGCCACCTGGCTTTGCCAGTTGTGATATTTCAGTCAATTATTTGAATCTGCGACGGAACTTCCGTCGCACAGTCCGTCGCAAGCTTACAAATTGCGACGGAACTTCCGTCGCAGAGGTTCCCGTCATGTTAATTTTCTAGGCGCCATGGCTGGAAACTCTGCTACGGAATATCCGTCGCAATTCCGTCGCAGGTTACTATTTCCGTCGCAGGATCCGTCGCAAAGGTTTTTTTGCTACGGAATTTGTGTCCGTCGCAAATATTCCGTCGCTAATGAAATACTTTTTTGTAGTGAAAAGTGAAGCTTTCAGTCAGTTCAAGCACTGGAAAACACTAATGGAGAATCAAACCGGGAAGAAGGTCAAGAGGCTGCAAACTGATAACGGTCTGGAGTTTTGCTGGTCTGAGTTCGATGAGTTATGCAAGAAGGAAGGGATTGCTAAACGTCATACAGTCCGAAATACACCTCAGCAAAACGGTGTAGCAGAGCGAATGAATCAGACACTTCTGGAGAGAGCGAGGTGCATGCTCTCTAATGCTGAACTAACAAAGAAATTCTGGGGAGAAGCAGTTAGTACAGCATGCTATCTGATAAACAGGGGACCTCACACAACTTCGAATCTCAAAACTCCTTTTGAGATGTGGTCTGGTAAGCCTGCTAATTATTCTATTTTAAGAGCTTTTGGTAGTACTGCTTATTACCATGTAAATGAGGGTAAGTTAGAACCACGAGCTAGAAAGGGAGTATTTGTGGGTTATGGGGATGGTGTCAAGGGATACCGCATCTGGTCTCCATCTGATGGTAGGGTTATTTTAAGCAGAAATGTTGTTTTTGATGAAAATTCTATGATTAATCCTACTGTGAAGTCTGTTACTGTGTCAGATAGTAGTAGTGTTGATAAACAGGTGGAGCAAGAAATTACTCTTGATGAGAGTGAACCACAACACGAAGATCAACAACTACAGTCAGAATCTGAACCATCAGATTCTTCATTACCAATTCAGAATCAGCCAAGTTTGGCCCGTGAGCGGTCAATCAGGCCCAATTTTTGGAAGCCTCCGAACCTGAAGATAATTTGGTGGGTTTTGCACTTCTGGTTGCTGAGGAGGTGGATCCGGATTCTACTGAACCATCCACCTACAAAGAAGCAGTTACTGGTACTGAGTCTCCTAAATGGCTTGCTGCAATGGGAGACGAGATGGAGTCACTTCAGAAGAATCAGACATGGGAATTAACCAAGAGACCGAGGGATAGAAAGATTGTTACATGCAAATGGGTTTTCAAGAAAAAGGAAGGGGAAACAGAGGTTGAAGGGGTCAAGTATAAAGCTCGGGTAGTAGCTAGGGGGTTCACGCAAAGAGAGGGGATAGACTACAATGAGATTTTCTCACCAGTGGTCAGACATACTTCTATCAGGGTGCTACTAGCGATAGTTGCACATCAGGATCTGGAGCTTGAACAACTAGATGTTAAAACAGCTTTCCTACATGGAGAGTTGGAGGAAGATATATACATGACTCAGCCAGAGGGTTTTCAGGTTCCTGGAAAAGAAGAGTACGTTTGCATGCTGAAAAGGTCCTTATATGGGCTGAAACAGTCTCCTAGGCAGTGGTACAAGCGGTTTGACAGTTATATGATGAAGATCGGCTATAATAGGTGTCCGTATGATTGATGTGTATACTACAGTAAGGTTGCGAATGATTCATTCATCTATCTAGTCCTATATGTCGATGATATGCTAATAGCTGCAGAGAAAAGGTCTGATGTTCAGAAACTGAAGGGTCTCTTAAGTACTGAGTTTGAGATGAAAGACTTGGGTGCGGCGAAGAAAATTCTGGGAATGGAGATCTTCAGGGATAGAAGCAAGAAGAAGCTTTTCTTATCTCAGAAAGGCTATATTCAAAAAGTGTTGTCAAGATTTGGCATGTCTACAGCTAAATCAATAGATAATCTTAGTGCATCAAATGCACATCTGTCTGTTGCGTTTGCACCCAAGTCAGCTGAAGAAAAAGCATACATGTCTCGGGTTCCTTATGCTAATGCAGTAGGAAGTTTGATGTATGCTATGGTCTGTACTAGACCTGATTTAGCACAGTCTGTCAGTGTGGTGAGTCGATTTATGGGTGATCCAGGAAAAGAACATTGGCAAGCTGTGAAGAGGATCTTTAGGTACCTTAAGGGTACATCTGATGTTGGTCTCATTTATGGAGGTGATGCAGCGTGTTTGGTATCTGGGTATTCTGACTCAGATTATGCTGGAGATTTGGACAGTAGAAGATCCATGACTGGTTATGTTTTCACTCTTTGTGGTTCGGTTGTCAGTTGGAAGGCTACTTTGCAGCCTACAGTAACGTTGTTTACTACAGAAGCTGAGTATATGGCGTTGACATCAGCAGCTAAAGAGGGAATATGGTTGAAAGGGTTGATAAATGATCTGGGTCTACATCAAGATCAAGCTATTGTGTACTGTGACAGTCTCAGTGTAATATGTCTTGCTAAGGATCAAGTCCATCATGAGAGAACTAAACACATTGATGTCAGGTATTATTTTCTAAGAAATGAGAAGAGGATTAAGGTGAACAAAGTGGGTACTGCTGATAACCCAGCTGATATGTTTACCAAGCCAGTTCCGCAGAGCAAGTTTGAACATTGTTTGAACTTACTAAATATCCGAAGCATCTGATTGCCCTTAGGGGGCAATATCTAAGGGGGAATGGAGAAGAGTTTCTTCTAGTACATCTGGCATCTATGGAGGTACATCTGTCTGGTTGAGAGAGAATTCAAGTCAAGGTGGAGATTTGTTGAATAATGCCTTGAATCGGTTTAATTGCCACTTCGAGTGACAATGCGGGGGTCTCGCTGACCGGTCAGCGAGTCGGGGTCCAGGGGTGAAACGCCCTGGTGGGGGCTCGGGGGCGTTTAAACTGTATCCGTTAATCTGTTTGGGCTAGGGTTTCTGTCTTGGGCCTATTGGTCTATTTTGCGCCTTTCTAGGTTTTCTGTATTAGGTCTTAGAGAGTAGTATATAAACTCTCTAAGCCTAACCCTAGCAGTCATCATATCATAACTCTGAATCTGAAAACTCTGTAACTCCTCAACATTAATAAAACTCTCCTCCCTTCTGCCCTGTGGACGTAGCTAACACAACGTTAGTGAACCACGTAAATCAGTGTGTTGTCGTCTTTACTGTTCTTTATTTGTTCTTTCTCGTTTTCTGTCATAACAGACACTTATGAAGATGATTTCCCATCTTCACAATACTAATGTGGAAAAATGAATTTGCACCATAACAAAAAAAACTACTTCCGCCTAAGGCTTATGCCTAATAGAATCAATAGGTCTTTCTTAAATCTAAGATATCCGTTTTATAGATAAAACGGATTTTAATACGGATAAAGTATAACTTATGTTATCATTTGATAGACGATACCACATCTTAAACAAGAATGTGTGTATTGAGGTGGAGGACGTTGAGTCGTTGAGGCCTGAGAGACATGTGCTTTGGTCCTAGACCGCATTGGTCGGTTACAGTGTTCGACCGTGTCTTCATTGTACATATTAAGCCTCTTGTTTGACGGTCAATGTCACTTTCTGCCTCTCCGGCTTGTGACTTGTCAAAGCGGCCACACGGCCCACGCTATTGCTATTGTAATTATGGCATGTCCACTTACACTCGGACTCACATCTAAAAAACAAATTAAATTAAATAAATAGATAGACACAACTTTCATTCCTATTTTGAAAGGGTATATCTAACTTAAAATGGGTCAATTTCGTCTTAACGTTTTAGACGGGAAAATGTTATTACTTTTGGATACATAATTTATTAGAATAAAAACAACTATTTTTAGCTGTAACATTAGCTATAACATTTTGTCCATAAATGATTACATTTTATCACAAAAATGGTCACATTTGACTCATCTTGAGCCTTAAGACGGAATAGTTCATCTAAAATGAGAATTGGTGATTTTAGAATACATCTTATGATCTTATAAATTATTTCTAAGACTCGGTTCAGGCTTTATTTACAATAATATTTGGATCTTAATTCCATATCGCATTTAGGTCTTAAGTTGAGTTGAGTCTTGTATTTTCAAGACCTAACTTAAGGACTTGCCCTATTTTTTGGTAACAAGTGAGGCACAAGGCTAATACAATTTACAACCCGTTTTATTGAAACGGACATTATCTGTTACAAGCTGAAAACGGATAATGTCTCTCTAACAATATGCAAGTGTGAGGGCAAGTGGGGGATCCATTTGCACCCCACTTGCTTTTTGTGAGAGGGGCACTATCCGTCACAAGTCTGTCTTCAATCAGAATTTGTGTACAATTTATAAGAGAGTTGATTTAAACCAAGAACTATTATCATGATATTTTCCATCTTAAATAAATGAATAGTAAATGTATATTATCCCATACATATTTTTGGATTTACCCGAGTCTTGTCCTTGGACTTTATTTAATTCAATAGGTATTCCCTTTTCCTTTCATTTGAGTGTGCGGTTGTGTGTTTTATGATTCAAATTTATTTCCTTAATTCTTGTGCAAAAAATAATGGAAGAGCTGAGTGAATAGAATGAAATATTTTACAGGTAGCTTGTATATGAGTAGCATTAACAAAAATTATAGCGACGTTATCATATCCCATTTTTTAAGCAGTAAGTCTCATTGAAAATTGATAGTATTCCGTCTTTAATAAAGATGGGTCCCCTCTCACAAGGAGGCAAATGAGAGGATAAGTGGGGAACTAAATGAATCTTCACTTGCCTTTTTATGAGAGGGGATCCGACCTATCTTTATTAAAGACGGATATGCACCGTCTTTAACAAGATTCGTGTTTTTTAAGTGATAAACAATAATAAACGATCAAACGTTTATAAAAGTGGTATAGTGATGTCCCCTCAATGAGAGAATAGCAAAGGACAATGTATGTTGTCCAATGGGGTTGGACTTTTGAGGGGAAGCGGGACGTACACAAAAACGTGATGCTATCAAACATTCAAACCTCCATCTTTCCTTTGAATTTTTCACTCTTTTTACTTGGACTCATCGTGCGTGTCTTCGTCAATCAACTAGGACTACTTTATCATAGAATCATTTAATCACGCCCGTAATTTTACTTGTTAGATCATCTTCAAGCACAGGTCGCGCTAATTAGGTCGCGACCCAATTTTACTCTTAATCTCACTCTAATTATCTTGACATGTTTTTACCCTCCCAAGCAGAAGGTAACGACCTAGGTCATCAACTCAATCATTTTCCACTTCACATCATTCCTAATCATTTTTCAGTTCACATCATTCCCAATGATTTTCCAGATTCTCTACCCTACTTTTCTCTCTCTTACTTTTCTAATTATTTTTCCTAACATTTTATAAATAAATTTTTTTTTCTATTATTGTAAATATCTTAATTGAATAAAAAATACCCCAATATTTTACGGATATTGTTAATCTTACGACGTACTTTACAGAAAAAAAATATTAAATAACAATTTTGTTATTTCGAAAAATGATTAGACGATTTCATTAACAATTAAAAAAATTTGGAAAAAAATAATTTCACATATAAAATAACGCATACATAATTAAAAAAAAAAATTTAAAAACATTGAATACTAGGAGATGCATTAAAAGCCCCATCTAGTTACGAAAGTTTTGCCAAATAGGCTCAATAAGATCATTTTTCAATGCGTTATGAGTTGCACGATCACGAATTTCGCCATGAATTTCCACGAACCGTTGTTGCGTCGACCTTCTACGACGATGATATTCATAATGATCATCACTAGCTGAACTCGGATTATCTTCCTTGAATTGTTGGATTATGCTTTCATAGTTAAGATAAGTATCTCGTTCATCTTCAACTATCATATTATGCATTATAATACAAGCCATAAGAACCTTCCCCATCATAACTGGATCCCAAATAAGACAAGGGCGTTTGATAAACGCAAATCGAGCTTGTAAGACACCGAAAGCACGCTCCACATCTTTTCGACAACTCTCTTGTCGAGCTGCAAATAGCTTATGCTTTTAAATTTGAGGAGCATTAATAGATTTAACAAATGTTGCCCAACCCGGATATATGTCATCAGTTAGATAATATCCTATATTATAGTCAGTACCATTAACCGTAAAATTAACAGCTGGGGCAGATTCTTCTAGCAATTCATTAAATAATGGAGAACGTTAGAGAACATTAATATCATTGAGCGAACCTGGTGTACCAAAGAAAGCATGTCATATCCACAAATCATACGATGCGACAGCTTCTAAAACAATTGTCGGTTTCCCACTTCTCCCGCCATATTGTCCTGCCAATGCTGTTGGACAGTTTTTCCATTCCCAATGCATGCAATCAATGCTACCTAACATACCAGAAAATTCACGTACCTGACCCAAACGGAGTAATCTAGCTAAATCATCGGGGTTGGGTCTACGTAGATAGACGGTCCCAAATTCTGTATCACACCTTCCACGAACGATTTGAGAGAATCCCTTATAGATGTATCGCTCATGCGCAAATATTCATCTACTGAATCAGTTGACGTACCATATGCTAGAACTCTTATAGCAGTTGTGCATCTTTGTAATGGCGAAAAACTAGGTCTCCCATTACCACCGTGTCTTTGCTGGAAAACACGATCACTAGCGGATAGAGCCTTAACTAATCGCATGAATACTCGCTTGTTCATTCGAAATCTGCGGCGAAAAAGCTCTGCTTCCATTCTTTTTTGTCGAAACTCAACTTGCTCTTTCGTTGTTACTCTATTTCCTTCAAGAACTAAAAGATCATCGGGAGTAAGCATCGAGTCGGACCCGGCCATATGAGCTTTACCTTGCCTTTTCTTTTTTGCGGCCTCCCTTCCCTTGGGTCGTTCGTAAGCGTCGACATTAAGAGTAGATGGGGTTGGGACATTAATACTTGACATGTTAGGAATATTAACACTTGATGGTAATCAACTTCGGTCCTTGACTTTTTTGAACCCGACGAAACAATGTTCTCACTTACATCAATTTGATTTTTTGGTAAACTCCATTTGTTTTGCTTACTCATGATTTTATTGTAAACATGAAAATCAACAAATTCTTTATTATCGTTTTCATTACGAACTAAATTTTGAGTTAGTTCTATGTCGTCTTCGTTGTTAGTACCGCTTGCCGGTGGTCGACTAAGAACTTGAGAGTAGCAACCAACCCATTTATTTACTAGGAAATTGAGTCGTTTAAAACGACTTCTCATACCCTCAAGACTCCTAATCCCAAATTCACCTTGAATTGAATTTTCCTTACGAGTTTGTTCATATAAATCAAAAACCGAATTCCATCTTGTGTTCGATTTTTGGTTTTTGCCAAATATTGAGTCGGTGCTACATAAAACCCAAGCGGACATAAGAGCTTCATCCTTTTTTTCGGTCCAATTTTTTCCGTCGATTTTTAAGTTGATGTGATTTTTTTGGGATGGTCTTTTTTTGGATTTACTTGCATAATAAAGAGGGGTTTTCTCTACAAAATTGCTAGTTGGGAGTTGAGACAACAATATCGGATTTCCAAAAATATCGAGATTTTGACTTGTATGAGAACTCGATAATAACTCGGTAAAAGTTTGAGTACTTTGATTTAAATCGAAAGTTAAATTATTTTGAGATAAATAATCATCGATGGGATATTTTGAAATATCGTATTCATTTAAATCCATAATTTTATTAAAATTAGAGAGATATAAATGTGTTTGGTTTTTTTTTTTACTGTGTGTTATTTTTTTTTGGAAGATGAAAAAAAGTTACTGAGTTTTGCTTCTTTTTATAGGATTTTTTTTTTTTGGTTAATTAAATGTGTGTAATTTTATTGTTGGTTAATTAAATGTGTGTTTAATTTTATTGTTGGTAGGTAATGGTTGTGAAATGGAAAGAGTTAAATGAAGATGTTGGGAAATGGAGAGTGAAACTGCCAAGCAGCTGCCAGCCGTATTTCAACCCCTTTTTTTTTGTTCAATGTTCAAGCAATAGAAAAACTACACATAAGTGGTCACAAAAGAGGTCAATTTGTTTCAAGTAAGGTCACAAATTGACCATATAAGAGTTTGATCACAAATTAACAAAATAAGGTCACAAGATTATCTTCCTTAGAGCAACTCCAATGGTTGTAATTTAGGGACCTGCCTGCAAATATTGTAAATAATCAAGCGGTATGCTCACCATTGGAATAGAAAAATACGTTCCTGCTTGCAAGCGGTGTAGCTTTGTCAAGCTACGTAGCTTGGATTTAAAAAATAATTAAAAAATAATAAAAATAATTTATATCACATTATTTATTTGTTATGTGGTACCTTTTAAGCTACATATGTTGTAGTTTACCATTTGAGTATGTTGTAACTTAAAGACATTGTTGTTTAAAAAATGTATGTGATAAGACAAGCTACATGGCCTTGTGGCTTGCCATTGGAGTTGTTCTTAATGATGTAATTACCATGACCAAGCAAGGTCATTACCTACTTATTGACCTTGCTTGGGGATGGTCTTACGTTCCTAAAAATTACTCCTTATATTTTCTAATATATTGCAAATTTACTGATATGACAAATTCACTTAAAATATTTCTCTTAGCTTATTTGTCTATCATTTATGTTTATAATAACTTATATTAACTTATAGTGTTTTTTGTAAAATACCACCTATTGAGTCCAATTTTTTACGTTTTACCACCTATTGAGTCCATTTTTTCATATTACCACCTACTTTAAACCTAAACCCTCACAATCAACACCTAAATTACGTTTTCAAGACGGTCTTTCTTATTTTTCGTCTCGCTTACATTTTATCGTCAATCGATTATTTCTTATGACCAAAATACCCCTCATTTAACCCACTCACTCACTCACCCCCTTCCCTCCTCTAATTCATTACACTCACTCATTCTTTTCCCTAAATCAATTAATCCTAAATGAAAAACACTAGAACCCTAGAAATTGATTTCTGGGTATCATCGTCATTGTTAATCTGAAAACCAGAATCAACATGTGCATTATATCTCCGTCCACTTCAAGTATAGAGGTCCGAAAAACCAAAAGAGATTATTAGGTAAAAGTACTCTAACACCCAAATGTATCAATCTCTATTTGATCAACAAATTCATTTTGATTTTCAAACAGCAAGTGTGAATGTACCAAAACCTTTTTGCTATTTGACATGGACAACTAAGCAATCTGCAGAACAGAAGAACTACAAAAGATTTTCATGCTGCAAATTACTTCAATGAACTATTGTGTCAAGCATATACTAAATGATTTTATAATCAGTCTACAAACTTGCAGCACTACAGTTAGCAGTCTACCATCCTGCTTTATATAATATACTCTCTCCAACTCACACTACTTACTCACATAACAATTCTCCTCGCATATATGTGGGCCACATGTAGTTTGGTGCGTATAGGACGAAGTATACTAGAAACTATGCCTACAAGATTTCACATTAAACTTCACAAATATTCAAGTAAATGGATCCACAATAAAGATAAGATACCAACTTCAAAAATTGATTTCCTAGAAATTCTAACACTATAACGGTTCTAATACAAAATTTACGGTTAAAATAACATTCACAATTTCTTACACTATCCTATTATTTTATTTATGTATAAGACGGTAAGTAAATACTTATAACGATGAAGGCGAATCATACCAATTTTTTTTAAGATGATATTACGCACGGCTGGTTGGAACTACTTCTACCTTATTTCTATGATTCTCGGCCTTCCCAAATTCTTTTTCTTTTTCTTGCCTTGATTTCTCGTTTCTTGGCCTCTTGGGTGTTCTAATCATATCCCCCTTTAGTTCTTATCTTAGTGGGTAGGAATATAGAATGATATGCTATGGCTAATATTCTAGCCCACATGAGTCATACCCCTAGGCCAACGTGTCTTTGGGTAAATTTATGATTTTACCTTTTTTTTTTTTTTAATTATCGTGAATAGTAAAATTTACGCCATAAGAAGAAAATTGACTGGTTATTATTAATACGAGACTCGACTCGACTCCTATACTCGTAGTATATCCGTAAAATTGAGTCGATTATTTATACGAGTAATATACGAGTCTAG
The DNA here is from genome assembly GCA_022085475.1 of Heliosperma pusillum. Taxonomy (NCBI): domain Eukaryota; kingdom Viridiplantae; phylum Streptophyta; class Magnoliopsida; order Caryophyllales; family Caryophyllaceae; genus Heliosperma; species Heliosperma pusillum. The sequence continues at coordinate 5,217 of JAIUZE010008022.1, read as the reverse complement.
TTATAAAGTCTCTAATAATGGGCCTATTATGATAAAAAAAAAATATACATCTTAGAATTTATTTTATTCGGGTTATTACAGATTATTCGTTCGTCATGATAATCGATTTAGTGAAATTGTTGTTATTCGATTTAGTAAAATTGTTGTAATTTTTTAATTTTTTGTGTTGAATTAGTTGTATTTGATTTTGGGAGAATTAGAGATGAGAGAGAGAAAAGAGATAGAGAGTTTAAGTGCATAAGGGCATTATCGTTTTTCGTAATAAAAACGTTGTCAATATTTCATAAAACATCGTCGATTTAAACCAACCGCCATAAACATATTGAGTAATGCCTAGGAATCTTACCCTAGGCCAAATATGTGAAAGTTTAAATATGTTGCACTTGTCTGCTTAAAGTCGGGCTTACAGGACATAAGCAACAACTAAGTCAATGCTTAGAATTTACAAATGTCAGGTTAACTGTTAGACTGTATCATCTGACACTGTGCTTTAAGCATGACTGAAGATACTCTTACCAAGATATACGTTTACAATTGCTTGACTTCTAGTGCTCTCTTTACCATAGTGAATCTTGTGTAATAAGATATGGGCTACATTTATAGGTGTAGAGTATTTAACGGTAATACTTGAAACCCCTCCCCCCCTCCATTATCGCCTTATCGGTGTTGTACCAACAATGGCTAATGTTAACTACACTAACTCTGATTGAAGACGGGTATATCCGTCGTCAATGAAGATGGGTTGGGTAAGGCAAGTGAGAGGGCGAATGGTAAACCAAGTGGGTTTCCACTTGTCTCTTTATGAGAGGCAACCCGACCCGTTTTCATTAAAGACAAATATACCCGTTTCTACCATGTTAATTAAGTTAAGTTGATAACTTTTGTGGATGTAAAAAATTTCAATTCATTAATTTGCTTTCGAAAACCCTTGACAAATTGTTTAACTTGCTTTCACGCTAATGGTCGATAAATCATTATATATAATTATGATTTCAACCAAACTATGTATACTATCTACCAGGTAATACTCTCTCCGTCTTAATCACTGTTTGCCTAAAATTCCGCTCCAATAACATCCTCGGCCATAATAATCCGTGTCCGGTGTGTGTCATATAATCATCGTGACATTATTGGCATCCTTAATTTGCCTTATTAGATTTACGCGTTTAAGTAGGGTTGTATGTGATTGAGGGGTCTAGTCCCCCATATAGTACTCCATTTACAGCCAAAGAGAGTTAGGAAAATGATTGATGATCACAAATTATAGTCTCCCATATAGTACCCCATTCCACTACATACATGATCATAAATTCTCAGTGAATACGGGCATTATTCGTCACAAGCTGAAAATAGATAGTACATATCTCACAATATGCAAGTGGTAAGGACAAGTGGATGACAAATAAATTCTCCCACTCGCCCTTTTACCTGCATATTATGAGATGGACACTATCCGTTTTTAGCTTGTAACGGATAGTGCTGGTCTTTAGCGAGACATGATGATACATGATAGTTGAATTGATACACCATACACCTTGTTTTATGCATATGTTATTGTACTTCCATCAACTTGCTCTAAAAAAGGTCATACCATGGCAAAATGGAAATCAATCGCCTTTCATATGGTCTTTGTTTCTTTTCCCTTTCCTACCATCTTTGAATTAGCCGACAACTACTGATAAATAAAAGTTGACACTAAAAAAGAAGCAAAATTATTGACAAAAGGTGGTAAAGAAGAGTAGGTCTTGCTTGCGACGGATCGGATCTTGCGACGGGTATTTTGTGAAAGGAAATGGGTAGAGGGGACAAGGTGGGCACCCCCCATGTGCTTCTCCACTCACCCTTGATGGGTATTTTGTGAGATAATATGGTATCCGTCTTAAGCTTGCGACGGATAGTGTCCGTCACAAATGAGAATTTGTGGGTAAAGAAAGCCCAACTTAACTATTTTATTCACCTTTTTTCTAGTTACGTACCTCTCCATAATCATTTCATCATTCCTATTGAAAAGCAATAAGTCTCCCCTTCGACGGATATGCCACGGACATATTTGTCGCAAATTTTTAATGAGTTAAGTTTTACCACTTGAATAGATAAGACAAAACATAGAAAATTCCAAATAGTTTATCTTTTACTACTCTAGTGAATAATACTTGACTCGTCGCAACGACTCGCAAGCTTTCGACGCATATGACAATCACAAATGAGAATTTGTGATTGAAAAGAGGGTTTAGAATAATTTAATAGAAGAGCGAATTGGAAAAGTATATATTAGTCCATATTATTTGAATGTACATAGTTTAGTTAATAGTGTAGCATAGTTACTTGTGTTTGCTAGTTAATTGTATATTTGTAAGTTGTGTTGTCTAACTTAGTAAGTTGTGTTGTCTAGTACATACCATGTAACTAAGAGTCTATGACCTATATAAGGAATGGAAAGCTCTCTCCCTAGACAAGGGATTTAAACACTTTCATGGTATCAGGTTAAACATTGATCCCCTTGTTTTTGCCCACGGTAAAAACACGTCTCCCTCACGCCTCGACCTAGCCTCACGTCACAATGGTCGACAGTGAGACATCGAACCCCAAACCATCCCTTCATCCTGTTTACATCGTCATTAACATTCAACACAAAGTCCGAGTGTTAGACGGTGCTACGGTATCCTACGCGTCATGGGTGAACTTGTTTACACTACATGCTCTCGCATACAAGGAGTTGAATCACATTGATGGCACACCTGCCCCTGCCAAAACCGATCCCCTATACGACGCTTGGTACGAAATTGATGCCCATGTATTACAATGGATATATGGTACCATATCCGATGAGTTGTTGCCCCGCATTCTTGAAACCAATTCCACCGCACAAGAGGCTTGGGATCGTGTCCAAAATATTTTCCTCAACAACAAAGGCGCCCGTGCCGCTAGCCTTGAGAACGAATTCAACAATCTCAAGCTCGAAAAATTCCCCTTGTTTGATGCCTATTGACAACGCCTTCGAGAGTTGTCCGGCCAGTTGAAAGACATCGATGCTCCCGTCACCGACCAACGCTTGGTCCTTCAACTGGTTCGCGAACTATCCAATGAATATGACACCGTAGCAGCCTACATCAATCAAACACTGCCCAACTCCGAGACATCTTTACTAAAGGTCTTCCCAAGCACTTATTTACTCGATTCTGATCCAGTCTCAGTGTTTGCTCCATTCCCGCTACGATTGCGGGGGTAAATTAGTCCACATTATTTGAATGTATATAATTTAGTTAATTGTTTAGCATAGTTACTTGTATTGTCTAGCTAATTGTATATTTGTAAGTTGTGTTGTCTAGCTTAGTAAGTTGTGTTGTCTAGTACATTTATACATGTAACTATGACCTATATAAGGAATGGAATGCTCTCTCCCTATACAAGGGATTTCAACACTTTCAATATACCCTTTTTCTTCTATAATATACCGTATTTATCAATAAACTACTTAAAGTTTTTGGAAAAATGACACATTATCCTTGATGTTTGACATTTTGCACGCAATACCGGCCGATATTTAAGAAGGGAAACAAGAGATGAAGTCCGAAAGTTGTCCCCATATTCGTCCCACCAGGGACGACCACCGACACCAAACCCCGGGCCGACCCATACAAGCACATACCGGCCAAGACGGTTCACTCTCCCCTTTTTATTCTTGGTTCTCTTCTTTTTTGTTTTGGGAACACTATATGTACCCCCTCTTTGTATTGTTTGGGCACGAAACCTTATATCTCATTTTCTATCCTCTATTAGTTTCGAATCTTGATAATCTTTTCTTAATCTCCTTTTAATTTACCCTTAGGCCTCGTTTGGTTCATACGGGAATTAAACTCTTATGTTAACTTCCAATTCACATGATTTAATTTCCTCCATTAAAATTCACCTGAATTGCATTATTTCGTTTGGTTATCATCCTGGAGTTTCATTTTCCTGGGAGATTCCAATGCCATGGGGGCTATGTAGTTTAATTCCCCTATTATGCAGGAATTGGAAAATCCGGTGGAGTTTTAAACTCCCCCATTTTACAAAAGATGGGGTAACCAAACAACTTCCGAAAATCACAATTTATGAAATTTTAGAATTCTCATGGATTAGATTGGCAACCAAACAAGCCCTAATCTCTATATTTAGTTCTTGCATGTTATCAAGTAAAAATCCAATCTTTATAATATTGCATGTTAAAGTTCCAACTTTTACCATGTATTCAAGCATTATTAATGTTATAACGGATATAAGAAAGATAAATAAATACGTGAAAAAGGACAACGGAATTGCGTGGTTCACTATAAATTTGTTAGCTACGTCCACCGGCAGAAGGGAAGAATATTAATGATCTTGAGGAATTACAAATTTCAGAGTATACTCGTCAAAGTATTCAGATTTCAGATGACTCGGACAAATTTCTGAATGAATAAAACAGGCGACTTATGAGAATTACGTGGTTCACTAACAATTGGTTATAGGTTCCAAAATCGTCGCTCCGATACCACTTTGTAACATCCCCGTATACCAAAGTGTAAGTTTCTTAAACTCAATATTAGACACTTCTAATATTATATTACATTTAGTTTACTCTTAAACTAAGTAGATCTTATGCATGCATAACATTTAAAAACAAAGATAAGAAGAAACCATTTCCTTACATTGATTTAAAGGATTTTGGGCACAAGATTAGGACACCTTCCTAATCTTGTTCTTTAGCTTAAAATATTTGGAATGAATCTCCAAGTCCTTAGTGTAAGAACTCTCCTTTTGTTGCACCAAGACAATACCCAAAACTCTAGTATATTATTACTATAAATAATATAATAGAAGCCCTTAAATATATATATATTCTAACAACTCTTATTACTACCTTAGTAATTTTATTAGAAATTTATGAACTATAGTTTTAGGAAAACTTCTTCAAGTTTTTCTTAGAGAGAAGGAAGAGTTTTTTAGAGATAAATTAGCCACACATTATGAGATGATGTAGAGTGTATAAGAAGGAAAAATTCCTCTTATTTGGGCATGTGCCAACCGGCCACAATGAGCATGGGGAAGAGTTTTACTTTTGCTTTTGTTATTAACAATGCAATAGCTTATAGTCTAGGTCTAGGTTTAATTATTGTGTCTAATTCTTAATTAGAACAACTAATAATACCTAAACCTCTACCCTATACCCTCCCAACCGGTTTTCCCAACCTAAAA
>JAIUZE010008021.1:0-32149 GCA_022085475.1 Heliosperma pusillum | reverse complement strand
GTTCTACTATCGCCTCATCATTGAAAGAGAAACTTAATTTAGTTAGCCACATGTAGGTTGTGACAGGTAGCACAAAAGGAGAACCGCATCATTTCCCCAAGCTGAAAGAGGTCAGGAGTCTATCCCGTGCTAAATATGATGGGAACGTTTACATGGAAAAAGTACGAACAACAACGATGCTGGACCTTTATAAGGAGGCTGGGAGACGCATAGCAAGCAAGCAATTAATAATTATTCCGCTCGAGGATGGTATTGTAGGGGTAGAACGTCAAGCAATGCTGGATTGGGAAATTCTAGCCATTTGGGCTGGCCTTGACGAGATTGATGTCCAACACCTATATGTTTGGATGAAGTAAGTTTCTTAATAAATTAAATCATGCAATATTCTAATATTCTGACTAAGATATAGTGTTTTTAATATCGGAATTAAAACCGTCATGTAGGTACTTGAACTCGGTTGTGATCCCCGGGACCAATAATCCACTTGCTCAAAACGGATTCATGTGCCCAAATATTTTATCTATGCATATCGGGATGATTTCGTATGATGAACGTATAAATTATATTGCTGAGGAATTGACGAAAAACAATAAGCTCATTCTTGCCCCTTATAATGAAGTCGGGTAATATATAATTAATATTACGATTCCAAATACAATTGCATTTTTATATGTTTGGTTATGATGCATGTTGTGCTTGTTAATAATGATGTGTCTCTCGATCTAGGAGACATTGGGTGCTAGCAGCGATCAATCCGATCAAGAAGAAAGTATTTTGGTTGGACTCTTTGCATAGACAACCATCCGAGACCTTTAAGAAGTTGATTATTAAGTAAGTTTATAATACTGATGATTTGGCACATAATATTAAGTTTCATTTATTATTATTAAGTAAGTTTATGTGACTTTCGGCCTCTTTCCTTTTTTAAAGGGCCTTTGAGAAGAAAAGAGCAACAACCGGCGATCAACCGACAGAATATTCTGATGATGGCCCTACTTTTATTACGATAACAGGGATACGTACGCGCAAATACAATATATACCTTAATAATTAAATGCATTAAACTAATTACGCATATACATCTGTCTTTTTTAATTACGCATTAAACTAATTGGTAATTGCCTTCTCGTCTCTTCGTTTATTATGTAATAATAGGTCCCTAAACAGCCGGATAGCATCCAATGTGGATACTACGTTTGTCGTTTCATGTGGGAGATTATTAGGCGAAGATATATCAGCATTCCAGAAAGAGTTAGTAGTTTAATGTAGCTATTATTTACTTTTTTTCATTAGAGCTGATATCTTTTCTGCTATATATATATGATCGATGTTGCTAATTATGTATGATATGCCTATACTGTTGTTACCCTATTGATCGATGTCTTTTATTTGTTTTATCCGCAGTATTCAATCAACACGCCACATGTCCCTGAGTACACTAAGCACAATATAGACGAGGTAAGGGACTTGTTGGGCAAATACGTCCTTGAACAAACAAAGAATAAATGAAACTTAGATTATTTTGGAAGCAGATAGGGAACTTTAATTTGTAGAAGTCATTAGAGCAAATTGTAAGTATGAATTGCTCTGAAGGAGATCATTTTGGTTGTATATATCATTTTGTTGCTGCTGTACATGAATTGCTCTGATTTATATATAGATATATCATTTTGCTGCTGCTGAAAGTGGTTTATGCGTGCTGCTACTGCTGCTGATTTATGCAGGATTTTCACTGGCAGAGGAACAAATTACAATTTTTTCAAAAACAATAATAAAAATAATAACGGTTTTTCAAAATTCACTAAAAGCGTTGTAACATATTTCCCACCAAAACTAATCATACCTTTAACAACGGTTTTATTAAATAGACCGTTGTTACATATTTCCCACCAAAACTATTCACACGTTTTAACAACGGTGTATTCTGATACACCTGTTGTTATTAAAGCTTTCCACAACGGCTTGATTAATATACTCCGTTGTAATTAACTATATTCAAAACGGGTTTGAAAAACTAAAGCGTTGTTATAATCTTTCCCACCAAAACTACACACACGTTTAACAACGGTTTCTTTTAACAGAACCGTTGTTGTATCTTTCCCACCAAAATTATTCACACGTTTTAACAACAATTATCTAGTAATAACAACGACTTTTTACCGTTGTTAAAAATATTCACAACGGTTTTTTCATTAAATATGAACCGTTGTTAAAACCTTTAACAACGGAGGCTTTAACAACGTCCGCTTTTTAATATTACAACGGTTTTTAACCGTTGTCATAGCCTGTTTTTGTAGTAGTGAACCGTATCGCATATGTATCATAAAACAACGAAACATCGAGTATATTTCGTGACTCAATCTTATTACTTCCACACATTTTAAGTTATTTACTGTTATACTATTTAATACTCTTTTAAGTCATTAAGAAAAATCATAAAATCACCCGAAAAATGAAAAAAGGCATAAGATTACATAAATTGAACTTAAAACTGGTTACCGTGGATCCGGTTTCCGGATATACAGAAAAACCGTATATACGAAAAATCCGTATCGGATAAGGATACTCAAAAATGAGATTTTGAAAACCGAATATCCGATACGGTATCGGATATACTGTTTTGCTTACCCCTAGTTATAGTGGCTTAAGTGCTTTACTAAGGATTAGTAGAAACACTCTACCCCAGTAATTAAAAGCTAAAATTAAATTTCAATTTTTGGGTTTTACCTTACTATTTTGCAATAATTCGCCGCCTTGCTAGATTATAATACTCATAATTTGGGACCAATCACTAAATTTAAAGGTATAATAAATATCAGTGTTACAAAAACTTTGAATTAAAAATATCACTAAGTTATTGAAAGAACACTTTTTTGTATCCCTTTATATATATTTTTTCCGAAACCATTTTAAGGTTGATTGATACTTAGGGACACCCTTGAGATTTTAAGGGGGCCATGCGCGATATTATAACGATACCCCAAGTAATTATTGTACAAATTGTTCTAAAAGCTTGTTCCACTATTCATATTCCAAACAAATAATATATATTAACATTTCTTTTACAAAATTGTGAAAATATTTTGTTTTGGGTTGACTATTTTCTTTTCTAAATTTCGACCTTTTTCTTAAAACCAATAAATATCTCATTTTTGTAACTACTTCGTATTATATTAATAAAACATTTATTTTTCATAATCAATAGTATTTTCTAACAGAAAGCTAACTTTATCCCATATATGTAGTTATTAGTAATTTTATCACTTTTTATCCAAATCTTCTCCCAACAAAAGATAGCTATCATTTATATCAATGATATAAAAATATTTGGAATAAAGAAATTATTGAAATTGAAAATATAAATGAAACTTAAATTAAAGTGAGAGGTGGTGAGTTAAATGTTTGTGCCGTTAATTTGATATAAGGAAATATAGGTAGAGCCAAAGGAGAATTTATTTTTAGGAGCAACAGAAATAGTAAAGATGTCAGCTCAACTAAAAGATGGGATATGTATAGCAAGAAAAACATATACTATCAATTTAGGTTGCCAACATAATATAAGTCAATTAGTTTGGCATTTATGATCAAATCACTTCGTTTGAAATCTTTATAATTTATTTTAGATTGGTGAATTTGTCCTACATCGAAAGATATCATAATATTTTATTAATGTATTAAATGAAGGTGCACATATTTGAAATTTTGTACCACATCGAACATATACTGAATACTGAATATACTATAAACATTAGAAAATTGTCTAACCTAATCGATAGAGTCTTGTTTTTATCTTAGGTTTTAGTTTATTTACTATCTTTTTTTTTTTGCAAAAAATTATAATTCTTTTCATTCATCCTCAAGGGCCAAAAGAGAAAATACAAGACTTTACAAAGAATAGTCACTTAAGCCTTTTAAAACAAGAGGCCAATCAAGCGTTAATACTATCTCTAGTTCTAGTATGAATAATGGGAAAACAATAGCAACAATGAAAAACTAATAGTATATTTGATGCTACTTTAGGCCTCCTCAACTGAAGACTCTCTTTCTGTAAAAATTCTTTTGTTTTGTTCAGTCCAAATCCTATATATTGCACCTACCAGACAACAGACATACCAAGCATGCTTCTAATGCTTCTTTCTCCCTCGACCCCTACACCATCATTTGAGTTGCTCAATGTAGTTAATATTATGATTGTAGATTTTCATCCAATGCAGAAGCCCCTGCCATAAAGCTTGAAAATAAGGCACTTAAAGAACAGATGGGTGTAAGACTCATTTGCATTCATACAAAGGCCGCATCGGTTAATTATAATCAATCCTTTATGCTAGAGTTTGTCCATTTTGTCTAGTTTCTTTTGCATAGCTAATGAGGCAACAATAACATGCTCAGGCTCCACAGCCTTATCATAGACAACCTTTAGATGCGAATATTCCAAAATTTAGGCCTAAACCAGTGTTAAGCCGACTGAATTATATATTTTCCCCAGGCACTTTAGCTTTGCAGCAAACCCTGAGCAGCCTGAGTTGTACCAGTGGCCTGGATCAAATCATTTTTAATAGCAATTATACCCTGCATACTCTCAGAATACTGATTCCCAGAAGAGGCATCCCAGATAGAGCCATGCTTTAGATTATAAGCCTTGACCCATCTTGTAACGCCCCGAAAAACAGACATGTAGCTCAAAAATACCTCTTTTCATTAATAATAGACAGCAGCGGAATTACAGGCCGTCAACGCCGTATTTTCCCTTCCGTAAAATACAAGGCTTATACATTAAAATAAATACACTTATAAAATCAAAACTAAAAACTCTATTTATTTAATTAGATATCTTATAAATCTCGTCTTCTTTATGGATTTTCTCACTCTTGACCCCCTTGATACTTGTACCTGAAAATTATATATAAAAATAACGGGATCAACCAACCACAGACTGAGTGTGACCCCGGTTGCCTCCACCGGCCTTATGTCATTTTCATTATTCATTAAGATTTTCCTCGTTAATATCACTTTCCCGAGTACCATAAATTACCTGAGTATAATAACTTACCAGCATACAGTACTTTATGCCATAAACCAGTCGAGTATCCAAAATATTATATCATTTCTTATTTTCATAAGAACACATATTCATATCACATTAGTGTCGGTCTACCATTACCAAACAAGAGACACATTACGGAGCCAAGACTCCCTTAGGCTAAGCCCTCCTCCATGTACACGGGATAATATAACCTCTTTTGAAATTCCCTGGTCTTTTACCGGGCATCATTGGAACCATTGTTCCCTTGGGCTATGCCCTCCTACGTGTACATAGGATAAAAAATAGTGTGATCTCCCTCCAATAATCGTAAACAAATGAACAAATGGCCAAATGTACATTATAATAAAAGTACTAGCATGATACTCTTATATACATATAGAGACAATTTATATTAACATGTGAGCAATATAACGATAATTAAATAGTTACTACGACGAAGGGTCCCGAAACCATACTAGCTTTATAACGGTTCTACTACAAAACTTATGGATAAAATAATATAACCAGTTACTTCTAATATCATCTTATTTCTATGATATATTAAAATATTAATTACTTTTATCGACGAAGGGTCCCGAAATCATACCTTCTTTTATAGAGAGTAATAGACATAGTGTGTATCTACTATGTGCCTTCTACCCTTCTCTCATTTCTCTTGTTATTCTTTTCTTATATATTCATGTGCATTCTCAAAATAATGAATTGTGAGGGCTTTTATAGCCAAAATATGTGGTGCTGGAACAAGTGTTCAAATAACACTTTGCTTCAACTATCTTAGAAACTAAGAAATATTGAGCTTATCCTACTTTACTACAAGATAATCACATGTATGTATTGAAGCTTATCATTTTGCCACCTTTTGAAACTTAGTTACTTAGTAATACAATATATATATATATATATATATATATATATATATATATATATATATATATATATATATATAATAAAGCAATAAGTCTATCTATTTAAAATTATCTCACGTAAGTGTTATGTATGATATGTCTTAGGCTATAAGATACGTCCATATAACAAGTCCGTTTGTATTATTCTTGCTATTTTTTTTTACAGGATATTACACATCTACTCCATATTCCATCAGAAGGAGAGTCCAACACCCACTCCTATTTGGAAAGAAGGGCTCTATCCATGAGAGTAGTTCCTTTATGCCAAACTCTTTATCCCTTGGTGAACAAATACTTTTCCAATTCTTACAAATACGTTTCTTGATATGATCCTCAATGCCCCAAAATAATTTCTTACTCATTCTATTAATAATATTTATAATACTCTTAGGTAGAATACCACTAGCACACAAAAAATTCTCCAATCCAAAGATGATAGAATTCAAAAGCTAAACTTTTCCTGCATAGGAAAGAAACTTAGAAGACCAGTGTTTTATAGCAGCCTGCACTTTAGTAATGAGAGCCCCATAGATTTCAATAGTGTTCCTGGCTGTATTCAAGGCTAGACCCATAGATCTGAAATGAAAGGTCCCCTCAGAGAAGCCAGTGGCCTGCAACACTTGATTCCTGATATCCACATGAACTCCTCCAAAGTAAATTTTTGTTTGATCAGTATTAGCATGAAGTTCAGTCCACCTAACAAAAGCATTAAGAGTGTCTAGAGCATCTTTTACTAAAGGAACATCCCCACTAGTGAAAATCATTAGGTCATCAGCAAAGATTGAATTAGTCAGGCCAATTTTTGAGCACTTAGGATGATAAGAAAGAGAAGGATGCTTATAGATCTCCCTTAAGTATCTGGAAAGTATTTCATACTTAAAAAACAAACAAGTAAGGAGAAAGGGGATCACCCTGTCTTATGCCACTTTTCCCCTTAATAAAACCATGAGATACTCCATTAAGCTTCAGAGAGAACCAAGAGCTAGATAGACACCCCATTGATTATTCAAATTGTTGTCCACCTATTTACTACTGAAAGTGTTTTTTTTGTCATTGATATCTAGTATATATTGTGTGTGTCCTATTTCCCCGTGTAGCTCAATTTAATAATGTTTTTGTAGGCTTGTTAATATTAGCAAGTTTCACTTGTGATGGGGAGACCCGTCGCAAGTTTAAGACCGGTCAATCTCCTCTCACAAAGAGCAAGTGGGGGCTCCATTTTCTCCCACTTTCCCCTCACTTTCTCTTTGTCAGGGGGGCTTGACCCGTCTTAAACTTGCGACGGGTCGGCCCGTCACAAATGAACATTTGTGTGTTAATATAGATAGTTTAGTCTAACAATTTTAGTACTATTCATTTTATCTCAGTTATTTATTTGTGCTTTTATTGATTCTAAGGCTTAGGTTTTTATGCTTTCTAGAAAATAAACAATATTATGGCGGTTTACTACAAATTTATTTTTCATAAGGTTAAACTTTTGAAATTTTGAATACCAATATGAATTGTTGAACATTATAAAATTAATTCCCTCTACTAGTTTTAAACCTGTGCAAAAAATGCACGGGTTGTTTTAATATATTAATATTCGACGTAAAAATAAGATCAACCTGAATATAGGTAGATGATGACACTCGTCTTGTTTGTCGTCTTATTTTTCAACTAATATGTAATATATGGGCATTAGATAATATAAATCCGTGTTTCGTATTAAATATTTATTTTTATCTCTATATATAATTTTTCATTTATATTTGTAACATTTTTAGATACTGTATGATTTTTCGTTTATATAAATTTTGTAGGAATTTTAGGGAATTTTTTGTTCTTCTAAGCCTCATCTAAAGTTCTTTGCTTTTATACTATGTAGATGTAGATGGATTCGTCTTACAACGTGAGACCGCCTTATTCTAAAATCTGTGAATATTAAAAAAATTGGAATATGTATAATTTTTTCTATATTATATGATGTAATTTTTTGTAATTGATTGTATCATTTGTATGTAAATTTGAAGAAATTGAACAATAAAGAAATAGAAATTACTTAATAAGCCTAAGAAATGCATTTTTGAAAGAGAAAGAAAAAAATGATGAATGTGGGTAGAAAATTTATGAAAAAAAATTGTGGTGGGTCCCTTGGCAAAAAGTTATGAGAACCAATCACAACACTTTAAATGTTTCTCCTTTTTTATATAAAGGAGATTTTACTTTTATTGTCTGCTTTTTGTGATTTTTCTATTCCAAATTAATTGTCTTAATTTTAAATATAGTAAATAAAAATAGTAAACATCCCATTATACCCTTAGTTAAATAACTTCTCATTTTACATTTTGCTCATATCTTATATTTAAGTTTATTAATCATGGGCATTTATAGTCTTTCACCCAATTTCTTGAATGTGACTTTTAGTCAAAAGTAGTACAATAAAATTAGAATGAGGGGAGTAATATAACACTAAAATATCTACATTTTTCATCAAGACAAATACCCAATTTGTGTCCTCGAATGTAATCTAACACCATTCTCTTGTTATTGTCCCCACAATGCCGTCATTAACCGGAAGAACCAGTTTCACGCTGATATTTTTATTGACCGTCTCACTGGTTGGCAGCCACGATGATCGAGCGCTTGTTCCCTTTCAATTAGATGCGGTTGATAGTGAGACTATTAGAGAAAGTAGGGGCCTTACTATTTGTTAGGCTTATCATGGAAGGTGGAGAGGTTGATAAAACATGAAAATACAAGGCAGAGTTGATGATTACTTTGTACTCTTGAAATATATTTTGTTGCAGAAATAATCAAGTTATAGTGGTTTCAGTGTTACACTAAGGATTAGTAGACATACTCTACCTTAGTAGCAAAAAGTTAAAAATAAATTCCCTTTTTTTATTCTTATTTTACCTTACTATTTTTGCAAAAATATTTTGCTATAATAATCCGACTTTTTTTGAGAAACTATTGTAAGAATTATATTAATTAAGAAACGTAACTATTACACTCACACAAAATCACGACCACACCAAACAAAGGCACAACAAGGACAAGGGTCCGGAAGAGTTATTGGATACAACAAAAAGTATATATGAAATAAACACTAAATTTTGAGGTATAATAAATAGTCTTTTAGGAGCCAACGTTTGTCAGTGTCACAAAAACTTTGAATTAAAAATATAACTATGTTATTAAAAAAACACTTTTTGTATCGCTTTATATATATTTTCCATAACCATTTTACTGTTGATTAATTCTTAAGGCCGTCCCTGAGATTTTAAGAACCCCGTGCGCGATATTATAACGATGCCTCAAGTAATTGTTGTACGAATTGTTCAAAAAGCTTGTTCCACTATTCGTATCCCGAACAAATAATATATATCAACACTTCTTTTACAAAATTCTGAAATAATCTGTTTTTGGTTGGATACTTTCTTTTCTAAATTTCTACCTTTTTTTATAAAACAAATAAATATCTCATTTTTGTTAATTACTCCATATGAAATTAATAAAACATCTATTTTTTTTTATAATTAATGATATTATATAACAGAAAACTAACTTTAGCCCATTTATGTAGTACTAGTAATTTTATCAATTTTTATCCATATCTTCTCCCAAAAAAAAATTAGCTATCATTTATATCAATGATATCAAAATATTTGTAGTTTATTAGGAATAAAGAAAATATTGAAACTGCCAATATAAATGGAATTTAAATTAAAGTAAAAGGTGGTGAGTTAAATGTTTACTCAAAGTATAGGTAGAGCCAAAGGAGAATTTATTTTTAGGAGCAATGAAAGTAGTAAGGATGTCGGTCGTACTAAAAAAAATAGGAGGGCTATAGCAACAGAACATATATCATGATCAATTAAGTTTGTCAACATAATATAAGTCATTTAGTTTGGCATTTATGAACAAATAACTTCGTTTTAAATCTCTACAGTATATTTTAGATTCCTGAATTTGTTACACATTGAAAGATATCATAATATATTACTAATGTATTAAATGAAGGTGTAAATATTTGAACTTTTGTACCACATCGAACATATACTGATTATACTAGAACCATTAGAATATTTAAGGCAATCACGCTTGTGATCAAGACATCCTCATCTTCTTACCAATTTATCCATTGGACAAGTACGAATCACGATGGTGGTAATTTTTATTGCCCTATCAGATGGTGAAGAAGAGGATGATGACGATGATGATTGGAGAAATATCACCGGTCTTCACATAATTGATTTAGTATTAATCAACCAAGTAAGTCATGTTTACTTTTTTCTCTCTTTTAGTACTTTATTTATTTATTTCAGCTTTGCTTTATTTTTTTTTTCTAGAGTTCTGTTTTAATCTTTGGTTTTAGTTTATTAACTATATTTTTTTCTTTTGCCAATTTATGTTAATTGCGGTTTCTTTTATTATTCCTTCTTTTTATCATCCTATATTTGATTCCTATAAGCTTTTCCCTTGTTCATCACTTCTCAACTCATGAACGTAATTAATTAATTTTAATAGGGTGATTTAACTTGTATTAAATTCGTAACTTAGATTTATAGGGAGCTGGAGAAGAATGTTGAATGCTGAATTGGTCTTTTTTGGTCTAAAAAGTTAGGTCTTACTAAAATAGATACTTCTTTCAAAGTATTCGCAAAAATATCCGTTCAGCAAAGTATTGTCTAACCTAATAATCGTTTGAGCATTTTATTTACTTGAACAACCACTGACACATAGTTGTCTAAGAAAATAATACTAATAATACTAGCTGGTTTGGTTCGGCTCAGTTCGGTTTCATAAAACTATACATTATATACATTATATTTATCTCTAATGATTAATAAAAATCAATAACGAAATTAATACATCAAATCATTCCAATACAAATCGGGGATTTATCTTATAAAATTCTGGAATAATATAACAAAGATTAAAATTAAGTCAGGGTAATCCCTTACAATATTTATTTGTTTCATAATAATAAGATGCTAAAACAAGATAACTACAAGTTCCAATTAGGCTTTTACACAAATTAGTCACAAGACTAAGCAAAGAGCAATCCCCTATATATTAAAACACAAACATTTAAAGCCTCCACATTAAGCCACATCATCACAACAAAGTAGTGGACCCTACTTTTTTACCTCTATTACTTTATTTTTTTTAATGTGTATCATTTTTTTTCACTATTTATTTTGACCCAAATAAACTCAAACTCGAAAAACCGATTGAAAATATTTGCAGATTTTTTAATAAAACGTAAACAAAAAACTATGCGTTTTTGAAATTTTTCCTACTTTCCCAACTTTAGCCTTAACTTTTAAATCTGATTAGATCCGCCTCAGTTATTATTTTTTTAAACTTTATCTTAGATATTGTAATAAAATATCCCCTATATATTAAAACACAAACATTTAAAGCCTCCACATTAAGCCACATCATCACAACAAAGTAGTGGACCCCACTTTTTTACCTCTATTACTTTATTTTTTTAATGTGTATCATTTTTTTTCACTATTTATTTTGACCCAAATAAACTCAAACTCGAAAAACCGATTGAAAATATTTGCAGCTTTTTTAATAAAACGTAAACAAAAAACTATGCGTCGTTGAAATTTTTCCTACTTTCCCAACTTTAGCCTTAACTTTTAAATCTGATTAGATCCGCCTCAGTCATTATTTTTTTAAACTTTATCTTAGATATTGTAATAAAATATACACAAATAATTGAGACGGCGGGAATACTTTCTATCTAATTTTTTTTACTATTTAAAATGAAAATCACAATAGATTACCAAAAAAATAAATTAAAGATATTACAAATTAAGCAAAAAAAAGAAATTCAACAAATATAAATTGTAACGAATAACGACAATGATTTGAAAAATTAATCTATCAACGAAACTTCTATATTAAAATTTACTATAAAAAAACACTAAAATTTGGACCAGACATAAAAACCCGTCTAATACCAGACTTGGACGTGAATATTCATGCCTGAACTTTGACCAAGAATTATTGTTTGTAAAATATATTGGCTAATTTCATAAATTTGACCCAATTAGATTATGTATGTTTTGTTAATAGTATTTTTACTATTTTTCATAAAAACACCCCGTGCAGTTTTGCACGGGGTTAAAACTAGTTAAAACACTATGTTGAGATTTGTGTAATGAGAGAGCTTATGGTATCTTGTTTTTTTTATTTAATATAAATTGTTATCAAGTAATCGGTTTGATTATTTGTTTTGAGTTTATTTTTAAGAGGATTTGTTAAGCTAATTTTTGTTGTAAACTAAATATGGTTAGTTTGGACAATAATTTGATGAAACGGCTATTTTGATAAATACTTTGAAATATATAGCTATTTTAACAAAATTCCTAAAATTCATTGTAACAATTATATTGATTATTCTAAACGTAGTCAACCTATTTACTACTGAATGCTTTTTTTTCATAATTGATATCTAGTATATATTGTGTCATATTTCCCTGCGCCGCTCAGTGTAATAATGTTTTTATTATCTAGGCTTGTTAATATATATAGTTTAGTCTAACAATTTTTGTACTACTCATTTTTATCTCAATTAATTATTGATTCTAAGGCGTAGATTTTTATGCTCTCTAGAAAATAAAATATATTATGGCGGTTTACTACAAATTTAATTTTCATAAGTTTAAAATTTTGAAATTTTGAATACCGACATGAATTGCTGAACATTATTACTTAATTTTAATAGTGACTTCTTGGCTCCTTTCCGCTTTGAAATTTTAATAGTGATTCCTTGCCACTTTTATTGTCCGTTTTTTGTGATTTTTCTATTTCAAATATATTGTTCTATTTCTAAATATAGTAGGTAAAAATAGTAGACAACCCATTATACCCTTAATTAAATAACTTTTTATTTTCCATTCTGCTTATATCTTATATTTAATTTTATTAATCATGGGGCATTTATGGGTTTTCACCCAATTTTCTTGAATGTTACTTTTAATCAAAAGTAGTACAATAAATTTAGAATGGGGGGAGTAATATAAAACTAAAATATCTACATTTTTCATCAAGACAAATACCCAATTTGTATCCTCGAATGTCATCTAACACCCTTATTCTCTTCTTAGATAACTCTTCCTTATAAATGGACGCCATGACAAGATCCAACACAATAACAATTGAAGTAAATGCTTTGTCGGCGGCACATTTACGTTGAATTTCTTCTCCTCTCTTAATATGGACATGGGTATTGTTCCCCACAATGCCGTCACTAACCAGAAGAGCCAGTTTCACGCTGTTTCTTTACCGACCGTCTCACTATTTGGCAGCCACGATGATCGAGCGTTTGTTCCTTTTCAAATAAATGCGGATGATTTTGAGACTATTAGAGCAAGTAGGGGCCTTACCTTTTGTTAGCCATGGTAGGTGGAGAGATTGATAAAACAATAAAATGCAAGGCAGACTAGATGATTAGTTTGTACTCTTGAAATATATTTTGTTGCAGAAATAAACAATTGATAATGGCTTTAGTGCTGCTACACTAAGGATTAGTAGAAACACTCTACCCGAGTAGTGAAAAGTTAAAAATAAATTTTGTTTTTTTTATTGTTTTACCTTACTTTTTTTGCAATAATTCTCCGACTTTCTAGAGTCTAATACTCGTAATTTGGGACCAATCACTAAAATAAGAGGTATAATTAATAGTAATTAGGAACCTGTTATAAAATATAAAGAAGTAAGTTGGAGATGGTAGAGAGATATGTCCATTTCTTATAATACAAAGGGGTATATATACATGAATATACAAGGGAGTTATGCAATCTACTATATATAAAAGCAAAAACATTTCAAGCGTTCTTATTGGTCGATGAAAAAAAATATATTTATCAAATATTTAGTGATGTAGGACCCCCATTTTTATGCTTAAGAATTAATTAATCTCTCTCCTTCCTTCACTATTATTTACTCTCTTCTACTTTTATTAATTTCATTTATTATCTCATTGTGTTACATTACACTACACTATATTTTATTAAGCATACCATCTAATGAATAATTACATAGTTTAATACGAGTATCATTATTTAATCCCATTTGCACATCCGTAAAAAAATATTATAAACACAAATTATTACATTTCCTAGAATTAAAATTTACACCCCAAAATTTACATATTACAATTACGAATATTATAAATAAACTACATAATTATATACAAATGACACAATTACTAATACTAATTATTAATACAAAAACCATAGTATAAGTTTCAAAATATTTAGTGTATGTATACTTTGTAAGAAATCATATGTAAATTTTGAAGAACATTAAAGGGTAAGACATGTTTTCTGAGAACATACAGATTTTTCCTCCCCGTAATTGATATAAGATATTTATTTGTTCATTATATTGGTTAAAATTATTATATTGGTTTGAATGTATGAAAATAAGTTGTATTAACAAAATATATTGACTTTTTATCGATTTTTTAATTGAACGTGAATTTAAAATTTATCTTATAAAAACATACTACTACTTATATTTTACTTTAATACATTCAAGTTGTTGTTTGTTTCACGATAACAATAAACAAAAATCAAGTATAATCATGTATCAAATAATAACGCCTTTTATTAATTACAACCCGTGCATTTTCTGCACGGGTTTAAAACTAGTACGAATGTAAAAGGAACTAATCTAGAAACATCCTACATCATGGACATTCATACTACAATTATAGACATTCATAATATGTGCGACTAATGGACATCCAAAACAATAAGTTTCATAATACTCCCCCTTCAATGTCCATTACTGTAAATGCGCTGGTGAAGTTGCCTCATTAAAAACTTTACCAGGAAAACCCAGTGGGAAAAACCATGCTTAAGGGAAAAAGAGTGCAACACGTATTTACTCCCCCTCTAGATAACATAACTCGATATATCTTGAAATGAAACTCACTTTGACGTAACTTCCCGATCATTGAATAGAACTCATCGTAGTTGATAAACTTGATTTTTTCAAGTCCTTGATAACTTCAATCTTCATATTTCTTTAGAATTCACAACCTAGATGTGGTCATTCATGATGACATTTGGATCTTCATTTCAAATAATTCTTTCGTAATTCTGATAGGATGCAACTTTACTTCTTTTCATAGTTGACATAATACTATATGTTTAGAATAACTGTCATCTCAACAATCATGATGATCATGACTATAACGTATTAACGTGCCAAAATGCTACCTCATTAAAAACCTTGCTAGAAAAAACCCATTGGGAGAAAACCTAGACGAAGGAAAAAAGAGTGTAGCTATCATTCCCGAATTCATTCTCTTCCGGAGAATCAATTCGTTTATTAACAAAAATAATTTGAAAAATAATTTATCTTTCTTGCCAAATCATCTTACTACATATTTAGCATAAATTATATAATCACGTAAATTCTCATAGATGCTCAAACTTCAGGTTGAGGCAATATTAAATACATCAAGTAAACTCTATAGAAATTTTGATGTTTCATTTTGGATCGGATTACGATATCTTTCAATCGTATTGTAGAGGTTTATGTATTTCGTCATGACTTTTCAAGAACTCAATTGATCAACCATTAAAAATTGATGATCATTCATAACATGCTTCTTCAAGGAATTATCCTCGTAGGAGTAAAATATATTTCTCCTTTTAAACATTTATCAAAATAGAACCATAAAATTAATTATGTGCATGCAAATTATATGTAACTAATTTTTAACAACATTCTAAAATAATGCAATAATGTACATAATATTAAAACTACAATGCAAATGATGAACTTAATTTTTAAATGCACATGATGATGACTTAAAATGAAAACTGTACAGTTTCTTTTCCAATATTCATAATTTCAATTGACTTCAGGTCAATAGATGGACTTCAGGTCCATGAGCTCATTTATAATCAAAGATTATATGTCGACAATCAAAATTGGACTTCCATTTAAGATCCCCCATCATTGGGTCCATAAAATATCACGCGCGCAAATGTATATAGGTTCCATAAATATATCGATATAATTTAATCATCTTTTGATGATATTAGTACTGTTCAAATGTTATCTGAATTCTAATATGTATGTGGTACCATTATATTCATATAGGCCATCTATTATCATTTAGATATTCGTGTTACTACAGGAACACTTCAAATATAGCAAATTCAATTCATACCAACTGCTTCATCTTGCTATTTCATTTTTATAGTGGAACCGTCGATTCTTCTTGACTTTTCTTATATCACACTTCAAGTGTACTTGTATTAATCTGGTAAAATACTTGTTATATCAAATTCAAATACCTCTACTCAATGAATTTATTGTATAACATCCCACTGAACTTCAGGTTCAGTGGGGGATCATAATATTTTTGTTTTTACCAGCTTTTAATTTACTTTTCTTCCCCTAAGGTTTTTAATTCACTTTTCTCCCCCTAAGGTGGTAAAAACTAAAACCAAATGTATAGTCCAAAATTTATCATATCCACCTTAGACATCAATTTCTCATATCATCGATGCGAATTTATACGGGCATTTTGTACAATAACAAAATATTTAGGGAGTAACATACAATGCAGTTGGATTTTGATGTGCTGAAATCACAATGCCCAATATAGGAGATCAACGATTTCATATGGTAATCAAAATGTGATTTATTATCAGAGAACTACTCAGAAAAATCATTATGTGACTACAAGTCACTAAATATAATGTCAATTCATGCGCGCGGACATTTAAGTCCTTTATTCAGCTTTGAGTAGTGTTTATATCTCCAATATCAAATATAGTCAATCTTCGTGTAATGTCTTGCCTTTAATAAAATTTCTACACGAGAGAGTTTCAGCACTTGTGTTTTCTTTAAGATAAACTTCAGGTTATCAAAACGAGTATAGTAGGAATCCGGATGGCCTTAATCGTAACATCATGGCCATTTAATGTCAACTTTCTTAATTTGTCCAAAATTGAAGGCAATATTTTATAAGCATCTGATTTGGGTGTCTAAATATAATTTAATTTATCACACGCCACTTTTTAGCTGACTATTTAACTTTCTAGTTAGCAATGTCGTATCAAGTACCAAATTTGTAGTTGACTATAATTACAGTGCTAAACTGCCGGTTAGCAACATTTAATCATATAAATTCAAATTATTCTTTTAAACCTGGTCAAATAAACAATAGATGTGACATAAAACACTTACTGATCTCTTATTTAATTATATTGGCAAGACTAAACATATATCTCAATATTTCTTCAGGAAATATAATATATTGCTCTTTCTTGTAGCAAGAACACAAATCATATATCAAAATTCCTTCCAGAAATACAAAACTTAACCTATTTTTTGAATAATCTCAGTTAAACTCATTTAATAATGCATCCGTCAATTCAGGGGAGGTGGTGAACTCAACGAATTATAGTGATCATTCTCTTCATAATATTAAATAATTTGATTACATGTCACTTCTATACGAGATACCACACATAGTATTTTAAGCTACTTACACGATAATATGTCTACATGACTACATTATTTATATGAATGATAAATATATTTCATACTCAAAACAAGATATCTCAATCGCTACGGGGAATGATTTTGAATCAATTAAGACTTCTTTACTTGGCACACCAAATGTCGCATTATTAGGCTAAATTTAGGCCGCAATATTAGGCGTAACATAATGTCATGTTCTCTATCTATGTTGTAGGCATAGTCTATATAAGATGTCTCATTTATTTCAAGGAATATATCAAATTTCAGATTTTATTATACTGCTGTTCAACTTCATGTGAACAAGAATCAATTCATTAATAATTTTCCCTTTAATAAAGATCGCTTTATCCATTTGAAACTCAAATGCGGTTCATAAGATCATAAATGTGAACTTCTGGCTACTAACATTTAGATGTGGACTTCTGACCATTTACATACACTTATACAATATGAATATGTGTACTGGTGCGACGGTATTAAATTTTATACACCTGTAAAACTTTGAACTTCAGGCCAATTATAATATGGACATAATATAGGTTCATCTTTATAAATCTTTTAGAACTTCAGGTTCAAAATTATATGATGTGCCCTTTTCAATACTTGTTGACAATAGATAGATATACAACTTCAAGTTTGTAAACATAAGAGAGGATTCATCATGAATTATTATAGTATACATAAAACAATGATCGTGCTAAAAGTATTTGCACAATATATAGTATGTTCACGACAAATAATTCTTAATCGGATTAATAGCAATTATAGCAATGACTCTATTTTTTTATAGCAATATCAATCACGTAATAAACTAATAATGAATAGGTGTCACAATTTGCTAGTAGAAACATAGTCAAGTCATGTGAAAATATGAAAGATTATTTACCAGTTAAGTATCTCGAATTATTTCTCATCCAATCTTAAAATGGTTAAAATATAAAGAAGCAGAAATTGACCGAGTAATCTGATAAATATGATACTATAAACATACAAAATCAAGCACCATCACGCAAAATCAGTAACCGTATCTATAAAATATACGAGAGTTGTATGGAATATCGATGTGCTTTCATAAAATAATATAATAGCTAATCAATTTCAGGAAAAGAAAATTGGTTGATGTATGTAAATTTATTTATCTCACATAGTATTTATCACCAATAAAATAAATAAAGATGCGACATAATCAATCAAACCAACTTGTTTCAATGTTTAATACTTTTCTCATTAACATGCCACGTCTTAATAAATTCTAAGAATTCCTAAACCCATGTTAGGCAACCTACATTAAATCAATGTTAGACCATTGGTAAATGGGGATTATAAACGAGCTCCATTGTAATTTCATATTCATGATACAAAAACTCAACACAAAGTTGTCAAACTCAGGGATGTAAAATTAATTTTATAAGTAGGGGTTTCATATACTTATACGACTCTACAACATATCAATGTGAATTAATGTCTTGCATAATTATCATTGTCGTAAATTCTAATAACACAATGAATATATAAACGTACATAAAGTTGTCAAATAACATCAATAGTTCACTATATTGCTTACAATCAAGTTCGTATTCCCATCAAGTTATAAATGACTTTTGCAACAACATCTTCAATTAAATACGATTTAATTTAGGAAAAATTACAAATAACCACCACGTATTTGCGTATTTTTACAATTTACCACCACGTATTTGTGATTTTACAAATAACCCCCAAACTTCATGGTAAATTCCCCAATCACCACCGTATTTTTACTCCGAGCATTAGTTTTCTTATTTTCCGACTTGTTAATGGACGATTTACGCATACTTCCCATATTACCCTCATATAATTACACCGTTTGTTTAATCGTAATCCCAAATCCAAAACATTAACATAGCACTCTTCTTCCATCTCCATTTCCCTAAATTCCCCAATCTACTCCAGACCCCAAATGATCAAATTCCTAAATCTTATAATCCCGAAATCAATCGATAAATTTCTTTCAATCCCTAAATCGTATATCCCTCTTCTTCCTTGGCGACTTCCCTGCGGTAGTCATCTGCCAACCAAACTTGTAGTCATGAAGTTGAAGATCCCAAAATCGATTTAAGAAGTTGAACATCCGAAATCAAATCCCGAAATTAGATGCAAGGAAAAAGAGGAATGTGCGATTTAGGAAAAACGTAGCTTTTGAGCTTTGATTAATGATTATCGGTCTCGGACGCGGGGTTGCAGAAGTTGTTCGTGTGAGTTTCATGAAACCTCCATTGGTGTGTCGTCTGAGGTAGACGAAGGGCATTGGTATGTTCGTGTTATTTACACAGCAAATCCTAGATCGTGGCGCACGAACAAGCAATGGACATGTACACTTCGTTAATGGCGCCCGAACCCAGAAGAAATACAACTTACAACCCAGAAATTGTTTGACGATTTTAAGGCATAAATAAATTTTGTACAACAATTTTGTCCCCAATTTACACCACTTTTCCAGAAATTCTACATTTACCACTAATTGAATTAAGCAAAACTACTTAACAAGTGGAGTAGTGTATAAACTACATCTATTGAAAATATAGATGTGTGATGATATTTAATTTCTTTTTGTTGATTTTTGATGTTAGAGAAGAAAGATAAATTTTAGAGGTATGAGCAAAAGTCATAGTTGTTTCAGAAGAAGATATGACGAGGGAGATGGAGTTAGATGGAAGGGTCTAATTAAATGAGGGTAATTTGGGAAATTCGCGTAAATCGTAGCTTGACAAGTCGAGAAATAAGAACAACTATGCTCGGGATAAAAATACGGTGGTGATTGGGGAATTTACCATGAAGTTTGGGTGTTATTTGTAAAAACGTAAATACGTGGTGGTAATTTGTAAAAATACGCAAATACGTGGTGGTTATTTGTAATTGTTCCTTTAATTTATAATATAGTCATCAAATAAACTCAGTAAACCATTACTATAATTAACATAGGATGCATCATTAAAATCATTATAAACAATGGTCTGAGTATAACATACCACAATAAAATACAAAGTAATATTATTATCTACGCATAAAAATAATATTTGCCCGTAATCGATATATATAGCTTTTTTTTCATGTCACTATAAGTTAGACTACATATGCGATTGGTATATAAGTTGGCTAACCCACATCAATTAATGATTAAAAATTGCCTAAGTTTGATTAGAACGTAAGTTGTCTAGTATTAGAATTGTATGTCAGTTGTTCTTGTTACGCATAAATTTGATTTCATCAATCAATAACTTTAATAGAAACGCCAAAAAGTAGACATAATTATAGTAGGTAGATTACTAGATTATATTTGGTATCAAGTTATCAAATTGAGAATTATGCGCTTGAAAGAAAAAAAATAATAAGTTCCAATCAATTTGTATGATGTTTCGTATTGGTCTCATTGCATATTGAATATGAGTTTATGAAAGGTTTAACATATAGATATAAAAATAAAATCATAATAATAGTATTGGGACGTACCTTTATTTGCGGAATAAAATAATAAAGTTCGATATGAACCTCCTGATTATTAAGTTTTAATAATATATGAAGTATGAACAAAATTTCTTTTCGCTCGATTGGTTAAGACTCGTGTTGATAACGTGTTATAAAATATAAAGAAGTAAGTTGGAGATGGTAGAGAGATATGTCCATTTCTTATAATACAAAGGGGTATATATACATGAATATACAAGGGAGTTATGCAATAGGAATGTAAAAGGAACTAATCTAGAAACATCCTACATCATGCATATTCATACTACAATTATAGACATTCATAATATGTGTGATTAATGGGCATCCTAAACAATAAGTTTCATAATAGAACCAATGTTTGTCAGTGTCACAAAAACTTGGAAGAAAAAATATCATTAAGTTATTAGAAAAAATACATTTTTTTATCCCTTTATATATACTCCCTCCTAGTCGGTCATTTCTTCCCTCTTTCCTTATTGGGTAAGTCGGGTTTTCTTCCCTCTTTCCCTTTCTGGATGTGGGGTTGTGTGTTTAGTGTGGTCTAAATTCATTTGTATGTGGGGTAGTGTGTTTTGTGTGATCCAAATTCATTTCCTTAATTTTTGTGTAAAAGGGAAAAGGGAAGAAATGAGTGACTAGGAGGGAGTATATATATATAGGTTCTTGTGAGTCTACCCTTTTTTTTGAGTCCATGAGTCCTCATCCTAGCCATTGGATGAGGGAGATGGATGGATGAGATTGTAGAGACAAAAACACACTTAACACTAATCATTTACCTATGCACTAATTAATTAACTTTCTCTCTCTAGCCTTTAGTTAATCACTTTTGAGCACTTTTAAATTTCTGAGATTTGTGAGTGTAACTTCAGCCCATATTTGTGTAACTTCAAACTAAAATGTGATTCGACTATATAAATTTGAATTTATGAAACTTAAAGACAAGTTTATGTGATTTTAGACTTTTTATGAGTGTAACTTCAGTCATTACGAGTGTCACTCCAACCATTATTTATGTAACTTCAAACTAAAATGTGATTTCGACTACATAAATTTGAATTTATGAAACTTCAAGACAAGTTTATGTGATTTTAACCTTTTTATGAGTGTAACTTCAGTCAGTACGAGTGTAACTTCAACCATTATTTTTGTAACTTCAAACTAAAATGTGATTTCGACGACATAAATTTGAATTTATGAAACTTGAAGATAAGTTTATGTGATTTTAGCCTTTTACTGAGTGTAACTTCAACCATTATTTGTGTAACTTCAAGCTAAAATGTGATTTCGACTATACGAATTTGAATTTATTTAACTTTAAGACAATTTTATGTGATTTTAGCCTTTTCTGATGGTAACTTCAACCATTATTTGTGTAATTTCAAGCTAAAATATGATTTCGACGGTACAAATTTGAATTTTTGTAACTTAAGACAATTTATATGATTTGAACCTTTTTATGAGTGTAACTCCAGTCTTTACAAGTGTAACTTCAGTCCCTAAAAGTGTAACTTCAGTCCTTAAAAGTGTAACTTCAATTTTTAATAATGAAATTTTAATACATGTTATCTTTAGTCATTAGCAGTGTAACTTCAGTACAAAATAGTATAACTTCAGTCCAAAATAATGTAACTTCAGTACAAAATAGTGTAACTTCAGTCCAAATACACCATCAATCATACTAAAATCAAAACATAATAGTGTAACTTAAGCAAAATCATAATGAGATCTAAAAAATAAAAACATAAAAACTTTAGTTTTTAATAATGTAACTTTATTATTTAAAAGTGTAACTTCAAGGCTTAATAGTGTCACTTCAAGCCTTATAAGTGTAACTTCAAGCCTTAAAATTGTAACTTCAAGCCTTAAAAGTGTAACTCAAAAAAATCAGATCTAAACATAAAAACTATAAGAAATAACAAAATTAAAATAAACATAACAAATTCGAAAAAAAACATAAAACATATTAAAAAAAGTGTAACTTCAGCAAAAAAAACTGGGTAACTTCAGTCATTATATGGGTAACTTCAGTTACTAAAAGTGTAACTTCAGTCATTATATGTGAAACTTCAGTAAAACAACAACATTAACCACAAAAAAATATGTAAAACTTCAGTACAAAAATGTGTAACTTCAGTCATTAAATATGTAACTTCAGTCATTATATAAAAACGAGATCTAAAAAATAAAACATAGATTCAAAAGAAAAAAGAAAAATTAACATCAACACATAAAAAAACAAGATCTAATTTTTAAAATAGTGTGTTACTTTAATCAGATCTGAAAAAAAAGACGATATAAATAATGTGTGTTACTTTAATAATATCAACAAGTGTAACCTTTAAGGTTATTTTGTGTTACTTTAATATATAATATGTGTTACTTTAATAATAAAAACAGATCTGGAAATTAAACAACAAAAAAAAAAAAATAAGAAATTTTAACATAAACAACAACACAAGAACAACAACCACCACCACCTTGACCCCACACCATCCCCACTCTCACCCCGACGCTGCCACCACCTCACCCCGACGCCACCACCCCCTCACCCCGACGCTGCCACCACCCCTCACCCCGTCCCCTCCTCTCCTTCCCGACGCCGATAAACAGCCCCATAAACAGCCCCACCCCGACACCCACCCCAGCCGACGACCAACCCACTACCCACAACCACCACCCGACCCCACGACTGCCCCACCAGCCCAAAACAGATCCGGGCCAAAAAAAGAGAAAGGAGAAGAATAGGGAGGCAGAAGGTGGAAGGGGGTGGAAATGGTGGTGGTGGTGAGTCAGGCCGGGGCAGAAGGAGGCCGAGGAAATAGGGCGCAGTGACAGGGGGCGACGCAGGTGGCCGGAGCTGTTTTTGGCCGGAGGAAATGGCGGCTGGCGCGGCGACGGTGGCGGCATCGTGGGTGGCGGCGTCGTGGGTGGCGGCGTTGATAGTGGAAGGTGGAGGAGGGATTATTTTTTTTAGATCTAGGGTTTTCTTTTTGGTGGTTTATTTGAATTTAGAGAGAATAAAGGATGTTTTTTTAGAGAGAAGGGAGAGTGTTTTTTTAGAGAGAAGGGGAAGTGTTTGGTTGGAATGAATTGTGTGAGGGATGGGTTAGGTTAATGAATGTATTAGTGGTTTAATTAATATGGATGAGAGAGAAGTGGTTAAACACCTTATTAATGACAAAATTTCTCTTTTAATCTTAGCCATCCATCTCCAAGATCCAATGGCCTATAAGAGGACTCATGGACTCACCTTTTCTAAGAGAACTTACATGATCCTTTCTCTCTCTCTCTCTCTCTCTCTCTCTCTATATATATATATATATATATATATATATCTTTTGTAATCTTTTTATTGTTGATTGATCTTAAGGACCGTTCCTAAAATTTTAGAGCCCTGTGCGCGATATTATAACGAGGCCCCTAGTAAGTATTGTACAGATTTTAAAAAGCTTGTTCCACTATTTGTAACCCGAACAAATAAAATATATTATTACGTTTACAAAATATCTCAGTTTTGTAACTACTCTGTATAAAATAATATAACATCTATTTTTCATATTCAATGGCATTTTATAATAGAAGGCTAACTTTATCCCATTTATATAGCTATTAGTAAACTTATCAACTTTAATCCATATCTTCTCCAGACATAAATTAGCTATCATTTATATAAATGATATGAAAATAATTGTAGTTTATTAGGAATAAAAAAATATTGAAATTGAAAATATAGATGAAACTAAATTAAAGTGAAAGGTGTTGAGTTAAATTGATGCGTGTCTTTCATATGCGTTTATTCTCTTATTTGACACGCATTTCTATGCTTATTACGTAGCTTTTAGCTATTATTATTCCTCTATTTGCTACTTTGGGTTGTGTTGTAGTTTTATAGGTTATTACCCTAAAAGGAGCAAATGCAAGCCAAATCCTATCAACAAAGTAAGTTTGAAGGAATTTCAAGAGCCTTATGTCACTAGTGTCAACTTTGAAGAGCCATATCTCAAGATCTACAATTTATAATCCAGTGATTCCGATTGGAGATGAAGCTTATCCTCTTAGCTTTCCAACGCCACCAAAAATGCATGATTTGACCAAGTAACGAAGAAATAGCGGCTTCTGGAAGTTCGGTGCGTATTGCAGGAAATTCGCCAGACTTTTAGTCGATCGACAATCGACTAGCTGAAGTTGTCGATCGACCACTTGAAGAATTTAGTCGATCGACAAATCTCATTAGTCGATCGACTAAAATCATCACGACATCCTTTTTAGTCGATCGACTAATTCTAGTAATCAGACGGTTATTTCGTGGCTCTGGCCCATTAGTTACTTAATTACTCTAGCTTATGGATTTAGTATTTAAGCCTGATAAGACAAAACAATTAGGTTATCTCTTTTACACTGTTAAACATCTTACGTTCCTTTGAGCAACTTTAAATCTAATAAATTGGAATCGATCTTTCCTCCTTTTCTTTTGGGTATTGAATCTTTCTCCTTTAATTTCAATTCATTCTTCTTAATTCCTCTATCCTTGTTCTTTCTCTTTATTGTTTAATTTGTTAGATTGTTAATTGTTCTTCCATCTTACTCCATCATGTTTAATTCAATTCTTATTGTTGTAGTTAATTTCATTAGATCCAACATGAGTAGCTAATTCTTCTATGCTAGGATTTAGGGGAATTGCGGTTATGCGATGATATATTGTTAGATTATTAGTTAAATCATAATTATTGATTTTTTTATAATCGTTGCCTTAATTGTTAGTAAATTGGTTAAATGCATGTGACTGATTTATTAGTTTGTTAAACCTTGACCTAGATCGTAAGATATGAAAATGGTAGAACTTGCAGCGAACAATAGAATGTCCTAATTAGAGCGAAAGCTAAATTAGTAATTCTAGGGTGAATAGTAGACCGAAAGGAACTATTCCTTACCCTTCAGACCATGTTTATGTTAATCTTCTAATTCTATCATTGACCATCGTTGACCGTGGTAACCCGATATCCTAGCTATTTCTCTTATTATATTTTAATCCACTTTCTTCCTTTATTTCTCTTCCCTTATTTCTCTTTCCTTCACTACTTGTAGTTTAGATAACAAACAATTTAAACCCCCAAATTTGTTACTTAGACAGACTATTAATTAGCAAATAGAATTTCTCTAGTCTCCCTGTGGATACGATCCCGACTTCCTTTACTGTATTAGTTTAGGCCAGTTGGTTATCTTTGATTAGGTGTGCGATTTAGCCTGTCATAAATGTTTGTGCACTTTTCTATATAAGGTAGCACTGATAGAGCCAAGGGAGAACTTATTTTTGGGAGCAAGGGATGTAGTAAGGATGTCAGTACTACTAGAATAATGGGAGGTGTATAACAAGAAAAACATATGTTATCAGTTCAAGTATAATAGAAGTCATTTAGTTTGGCATTAATGAACAAAGAACTTCGTTTGAAATCTTTATACTTTATTTTAGATTTGTGAATATGTCCACATCGAAAGATATCATGATGTATTATTAATGTATTAATTGAAGGTGTACATATTTGAACTTGAGTACCACATCGAACATACTTACTAATTGTAATTAAACTTTTAGTATATTTAAGACAATCTCTCTTTTGTTCAAGAGATCCTCCTCTTTTTACCAGTTGATCCTTTGTACAAGTACCAATCATATGACCATATGACGATAATTTTTATTGCCCTATCAGATGGTGAAGAAGAGGATGATGATGATGATGATTGGAGATATATCATCGGACATCATCGGTATTCACACAACTAATTTTGGAATAATCGGCCAAGGAAGATCTTTTTACTTTTTTACTTTTTATCTATTAATTTGTTTGTTTGTTTGTTTAATTTAGCTTTGTCTCCTTGATTTATTGTATTTGGATGTCTTTTTTTTTTAATCTTTAGTTTCAGTTAATTAGCATTTTTTAAATGTTCTTTTTTCTTTGGCCAAGTTATGCTGATTGCAGTTTCTTTTATTATTCATTTTTTTCATCATCTCATATTTTTGTAACTCTACCGTGATCCATACGATATTTTTGGCGTATGGTGAGTAGTTGTTTAGAAGGTGTTTTTATTGACGATGCTTTCGTGTTGGACTCTTGATGGCGGGCTTGGACACGGACGACATTCGAGTTATAGAGATTAGTTGAGTCTTTAGACTTAGTCCTTGAATCGTCTTGTCGAGTTGTATTTTAACTTGAGTTTGGATTTGTATCTTTTGATTTTTATTTAATGATATGTACTACCTCGAAAAACCAAGATGGTAATCCTACTATTTACCTTGGCCTTTACAATATTAGTATGGATCACGTGCTGATGCACGATTTTTAGAAGTTATTGTTAGAGAACTTAACTATTATACTATTAATGTTTAAATGAACCTAGAGTATAATTTAAACATACCCGTATAACTAAATGAACAAGTGAGCTGTAAGTTTTTCCGGCTTAAATTTCTTTTCAAAAATTGGATTTCATGAAATGATCTTTCTACAAAAACATTATGTAGAAATCACTACAAAACTCAGGACAAAATTCGTCAGTAACAACTTGTTTGCGTCTTGCTTAAGGTGTACCAACCTCTTACATCAATACTCACCATTTCTGGAACAAAGGACCGCGGAGAATTGAAGAAATCACCAGTTATGGTTTTGAGGTTGCCGCTCGGTGGGTGAGCCATGAGAGACAAAGTTGGGATTTTGAGGTCAAGGTGCGTGTTTGGGGGAGTTGAGTTTTTGGTATATATGTTTGTATTCCTGGCTATTATTGATTGTTGATTTCTGGTCTGTTATGGATTACAAAATTTAACGAGTTTATAGAGTCACAGGCAGTTGACATTCCAAATTTTATGTGTTTTCTAGTCCAAAAAAAAGTAAGGTGTATTTGAGTTTTGAGTTTAGTGTGACAGTTGTTTTCCTTCAACGATGAATGTTAAGAGGCTTTCAATTTGACTCTTAACTCGTACTGTTGTTGAAGGAAAAAGCTTTTGTAAAACACCGCAGCAAATTATTTGATTGCAAAGGGTCAAATTGAAGGAATTCTTGTGGCGTGTATCAATGTATGTCGTCCAATGAAGGTGGCCTAGTTTGTGAGCCAGGTGCTTTACCTAATTAGGAGCTAGCTAAACTCTATACGATGAATGTATAAGAAGTTGATTGAGATAAATTCTCACGCTGGTATAATATAAAATTATTAATTGACTTTTACTATTATCTTAAGATTTTGATTGTCTCGTACAAAGTATGCGTTATGGGAAAAAGTTTACTTATATTTTTTTACCAAATATTTAAAATTTATAAGTTATATAATAATTTTGTGATGACAAAACTCAAAAATAGTTGAATTTATAAGAATAGTTTTTGAGCAATGTTGTATTTTTTAGCTTAATGTTAAAGTGAACGATCCCAAAAACTTTATACTAAAAACTCAAATTCTTTAAAACAAAATCTATAAAGTTTATTATATAACTCAGAAAATAAATTATCAGATGTAGATGCGTAATCTATGAACTTGTATTATGTGCTAAATTTATGAGGCAATATCATATGTCTAATCTTAATGGTAAAAAAAATTAAAAACTCAACAGTAAGACTTGATTAATTCTCCGATGAGGCCTTTTAAGACGAAGAACTCGATCAACCATCCCTCTTTAGCAACCAATTTATATATCGACAACCACAAAGTCAGAGCCTTAATAAAAAAAATATTAGCAAATTGCTAAAAAAGTCCTTTATCTAATTCAATATCTTAACTCTTTAGATGAATAAGTTGTTTAGCAATCTGATAACTAAGAAAAGCAACTAAACAAGCATACATAACTTGACCATCATCAAGCACCTCGTTACCCCATTGACTCATTGTCACCTCCTTATGCTTCTCAACTTCCCACCCCAAGACCACCTTCGCCACCTCCTTTAACCCCGCATTCACCCTCACTTTCCCCATATTAGCCGCCATTCGACTAACATCCAAAGTGTTCGCCACGTCAAGCTCATAATCCTTAGCCAGAAGCTTGGCATCCGACCCAACACCAACCCCGGAAAACATCCAGTCCGGGTCACCTAGAAAATTTCGAAGTGATTGCGGAATCATAGCTGAATGTAGTAGTTGGTATATGAGGCAATCGTGGGAAACACATAGTTGGAGGGTTGATATCGGATTATGCGACTCTGTGTCTAGGCCGACGATTGTGGGTTGATGGGTGGATTGGATGTGGGTGATCCAAGACGTGACAACCGTCGGCGATGTCGTGACAGTCGTGTTTATGTTGTGGTTGAGATAGGATACGTTGTAGGTGGTGTTTGAGGAGGTTGTGAATTGTTTAACTATACTTTTTTTTGGTGAAGTCGCCATAAGAGAACAAACAAGGTTTAAGACTTTTTTTTTTATTGAGAAGAGTTTAAGACTTACTAGTATGGGATTTAAGAGTTTGAGATCGTATATGTTCTTATACGAGTAGGAAATATTGCAAATCATGAAATATTATTATAGAAAGAGATGGAAAGTTTGTATGACGCATCAATTATATTTAATTAATTAGTTAATAAGTAGATTCACCCCAGATATACAACATGATATTTAGATATTATTTGGTTGTCCACGGGAACTAAATTTCATGAGAATTTCCAATTTAAGGAAATTAAAGTCCCTCAATAAATTCAGGTGAATTTAGGAAGAATGTTTAGTTACCTATATTTTGAAATCCAATTCTACATAAGTTTTAAACTACTTAAAAGGCTAGGTAATTCAACTTCTACATTATTGAATTCATGGGATATCTATAATTCTTGTTGTGTAGTATCTATACAATAATATAAAAAGCCTAGATTGAGCAATTATTGAAGCGACACGTGGCAATCCCTCCTTCATTTGTAAGACATTATTTGTTATACTTTCAATCTCTAAATCACATAGTATACTCTCTTAGAATTTTTAGACTTTTCATCTTCCCTCTTTATGTCCATTAATCTCTTAAATTCTTGTAATTTATGTCCATTAATTAGTAATATTCCATTTTTAAGTTTTTCAACCCATTCACCTACCTTTCTATGCATATATATATATAATTAAGTTGTAAAGAGAAAAATCAAATTAGTCACTACATTTTCATTCTTTTTGCAAATGGTTATTATTCCAATTTTCCTTTTTGATATGATAATTTATTAATGTTTTTGTGTAATATTGGTAGTTATGTTTTGTCATCATAATCTTTGTATTGGTACCCCATTTTATCGTTATTTTCATTAGTTTTTTAATTATCTATATATACGCGTATTTTACATCAATATAGTATTTCTTTCGTAGAATGTTCCTTATATTTCATCACATGACATATGAGCTCATTACATATGATCCTAACTATATCATGTACTTTTTGCTTTTACAGCTACTAAGGAGCAAACAGGGTTGTGGATGAAACAAATTCCAATTTAACACTGATATATAATATAATTATGAATTTAAAAGTTATCAATTGGGTATGATATCATTGACATAGAAGCCATGAATCAATGTCTTTTGGATGGGCAATTTGAAGGTGATACGGTCTCAAGGGATCTTAAGACTCTAGGCTATGTAATCAATTTCTTACAACAAAGTTAAACTAGACCAAACTCGGTTCTATTTATCAATGTGCTCCACAAACTCACATCAATTTCAACAGTTAACTTTGTTGTGATAATACTTTTTAACTTGCCATATTTATTTTTAAGATGTACTTTTTGCCCTATTTCTTACAACAGTGCACTTTGTTGTGATAATACTTTTTGCCCTATTTCTTACAACAATTCAACTTCGTTATACTTTGTAAGATGTATTTTATAAATTTAAAATGGTGAGATTTTGTATATACGACGGTGTTAATGTGAGGCTCAACTTGGACTCTCACGACAATGCATGCAAAAAATTAAGGGACAGTATGTATATATGAATATAAAATAATTAGATTTCGGGAAAAACATTTACTTTTTAACCATAAAGTTAAGTTTCAGTTTTCCTTTATTACTGATATATTAATAATAAAGATTCATGATCAATTTTTAAAGTCAAATGTTTTTATACCATTCTATATATGTAGTTTATATTTAAGTTATGTAAAACCATGTGGGTAAAAAATAAAGTGCCCCCTCTCAACAAGTACATTGTGTCATAGGATCGAGGACTGTTGTTTTTATTATAATATAACAATTATTCAAATTTTGAGCATTATATAAAAAGAATGTCTTGAACATAAATAAAACCATGTATGAATAACAATAAAATGAGAAACTAAAATCCACGTGTTATAACTGCTCCGCGAATTTCGCGGGCAATAAAACTAGTTAAGAGGTAAAAAAGAGTAAAATTTTCGTACAATATGCCGAATAATAAATATAAATAAAATCGAAAAAAAACAAATAAAACAAAAGTACAACTAATATAGTTTACTAATATGAAAAGTTATACTCACTGTATGAAATTGTGTTTTCTTCCAATTTTTTTAAAATATACGGGGAGTGTTTTAATGAAATGAGAAGAAAATAGCTGCATAAAATTAATATATATATATATATATATATAGAGTAATATATATCTTAAATATAACATCTCCATTCTATTAAAAGAGAAACATTTAGACACTCCACATTAACCCACGTCATCAAAAAAGCATATTTCCTTTTTGCAAGTGGTAGGGACCACTTGAGAAATACGAGTACTAATATCTTTTGCATTGACATAAAGACATTATAAAGTATATTTGTTTTATGTAAAGTATTCATATATTTATAGTTATTTATTAACTTTTTTGTACCATATACAGTA
Source organism: Heliosperma pusillum (assembly GCA_022085475.1). Lineage (NCBI taxonomy): Eukaryota > Viridiplantae > Streptophyta > Magnoliopsida > Caryophyllales > Caryophyllaceae > Heliosperma > Heliosperma pusillum. Next base: position 388 of record JAIUZE010008021.1, on the reverse strand, counting down.
ATTATAATTTTTTTTAAAGTATATTCAATGTTGCATCAATTAAAATATAAACTGATAAATGAAATTTTCATGATAAATAAAAACACGTCAATCTGTTAATAGTAATTAATAATCAATTACTATAGTTTATAGTAGTACTTTGATAATTAATACTCCGTATATTAAAAATATCAATACAGAAAAAAATTAAAAAGTCATAAAACCCATTTGTAAATTCAGGTCACATTAAATAACAAAATCAAATATAATCACATGTATGTAGATCTTTTTTTTCGGTTTAACTGTAAGAAAAAATAACAAATTGGATCACATTGATTGTCTTTAATAAATGAATTAAAAGAGATATTAAATGTGGAAGATATATAAATCTCTTTAAGATGTGCAATAA
>JAIUZE010008020.1:0-17698 GCA_022085475.1 Heliosperma pusillum | reverse complement strand
TGTTGATGACGATGTTGTGGATTTTATTGATTGGCGTGTGTGCCACTTGTGTGCTGTTAGAAGATAGCATTAGCTTATGTGTCATATAGTCGGTTAGAGCATGTGCATTTAGGTTGTATATATGCTAGATTGCATCATGGCATATCGTTGCATTTAGAAAAATGTTTTAATAATTGTCTTTTTGGAAAACTTGTTGAATGTGCATAGTCCCTTTTTGCTACTTTTTATTCATAAAGTGTTCATCTTAATCGTGGAATTTTAGACGCCCTGGGTTGTGCATTTTTAGTGAGTTTTAACCCGTCTACTATTGCCGAGTCACGAGTTTGCGCTTATTCCACCTCGACAACCTCGATTGATGTGATTATTCCGATGGTAGAAAGGATTCTTAGGTGACCGTTCTTGCTATGCAACCAACCATGATTCATTGTTCTTCCACTTTTGATCAAAAAAAGGAAACAAATCAAACAAGCTGAAAATATTGAGTCAATTATCATCTTTTCTTGTTTTCGTCGAGGAAGTGCAAAACGGAACTTCTAGGGATTCTAGTGGGCCCATATCTAGGCCCCCCTTCGATGCCACTACGGTGGGGATACCCCTATTGTTGGTTCCGACCGCATGTCCTTGACGGAAACCGTGTGCTTTCATGCCAAAAATTGCAAACCAAAATGCAAATCAAAAAGAAAGAAAAATAAAAAGAAAGCAAAGTGTGAAATGAAAAGTTTTGCAAGCACTTGGACTCAAATCTCAATTTCCTTTTATCCTTCGTGAATCATTTACCTTTGAAGTTGCATAGTGAGACGGGACGACCCTTGTGTCTCATTTATTTGAGAAACGTGAATTCCATATGCTATTGTGCTTAATAACGTCACGAGGATTTCATTTCCATCTTCCATTTTATCGCTTTTGGCCAAGCAAATAGTAGACGGGGTCCGAAATTTTCATTAGACTTGCACCGCTTGGAGGCGAATATGTTTCCATGCTTTATGATATTAGTGGCTTGCAAGGATCATGCATTATTTAAACGGTTTTCCTTTTTGATATTTCCGTCACATGGATGAGGCATGTGATTTTTCTTTTGTTAGATGCATCTTTGTCGGTTTCTTACGTGTTTTTCATTTGGATGCGTCGAGATTTTGAGCAAGCCCCTACTTGACTTGCAAGGAGGTACTCTACCTCATGAGTATCTCGTTGTGAGTTGAAGGGACGGAGGAGGCCCGTTAATTGCCTACCGTCGGATATTATTAGTAGTTTAGTTAGTAGTCTTAGTATTAGTGTAGTGTTGAATAAGGGTACTTATGGGTCTCGAATTTTGCTTACTTACTCGAGGACGAGTAAGTCTTAAGTGTGGGGAATTTTGATAAGCATTTAATTAGTCACATTTTTCCCTCATTTTCGTCCCCATTTTGGTCCGTTTACACGGATTTGCGTGCCCTTGATTGCATTTGCTTCCCGATTTCCTGTACTATAAATGTCGGTCCTAATTTGTAGGAATTAAGGCGGAAATGAAGAAATCGGAGCAATAGGGTCTTGCATGAGTCGGGATTCGAAGATGAGATGAAGAAGTGAAGAATTGAGTCATCAGGTGGCCCAGGCCGGCCCCAGACCGGCGGCCGGCCCACCGGCCCAGACCACCACTCTACAAATGAAAGGAGTTGAAAAAGAGAAGAAAAGGCTCAGGTAGCGCCGGCCGGCCTACCGGCGGCCGGTCGACTACCCGGCCTACACCTACATCAGAAGCCATTGAGAGTCAAATGGTGCTCCAGGCCGGTGGGGGACCGGCGGCCGGTCGACCGGCCCAGACCCCCATTTTTTCATACTTAGTGAAATTTTGAGGATTTTGAAGGCGGAGTTCCCGAAGTCACTGATGTGTCCCAGGCCGGTCAGAGGCCTGGCGGCCGGTCGACCGGCCGGGAACGCAACATCGCAAAATCCGCCTCTTCTTCTAATTTCTTCCTTAATTTCGAGATACCTATATATACCCCCCCCCCCTATTATTTTGTAAGCAGTCTTTTTACATTCCTCTTAGCACAAAACCCTAGAAGTTTGTAACCTAAATTAGTCCCTAATTACTCTCCTAATATTTCCCTAATCTAGTTTAGTTTCTCATTTCAAGTTGTTGAATCTAGTCTTTCATTTCATTTTTTTGGGGTTTGTATTGAAGACTTGGGTGAAGACATTCCCCCTACTCATCAATAGAAGTTTTGTTTGGTATTAAATCTCTCATCTTTTTTATTGTTTATGCAATTAATTTCCATTTCTAGTTTATAGTTCATCTTTTGATTGTTATCATTATTCTTCTCATAGCATAATGTTGATTGAACTCCCCTTCCCTTTAGTGCTTTGATTCCCTTTACCATGTGTGAGTAGATTATCCTCTAGGGTTTAGGGGGAGCCTAAGGGAGGATCATATGGGGTATTAGGTTGGTTAATTAGTAAGTTTGCGGTAAATGATTTGGGTATTGCCCATATGAACACCAAGTGTTTGATGAAATGGGTGAACGAAAGTTGCCATTTTATCAAACATGGTTTGATTTTCTCTTAAGCGACGGTGGTAGAGACGATTAGACTAAGTGTTTATATGGGTGATTTGAGACAAATGTGATGGCTTTGTTGATGATTATCGATTGTTGAGACATTAGCAATCGATTTTACTCGAATTATTTACCCCTTTGCTAGTTACCCGACTAACCCATTAATCCCCCTAAGGTGAACCCTTCACCCTAGTCTTTCCCTTAATTGTTTTCGTCTTTATTACTTAGCGATTACTTGTTTTTCCTAATTTTTAGTTAACTTTCCAATCCGTCATATTTTAGGCTAGAATAGGATTCAATCGAACTAGTAGTTGACCCCACCATCCTTGTGGTTCGACCCCGACTTCCGCTATCGCATTAGTTGGGTTTCATAAATTGTTTTGCTTGAGCGGTACGCGACAAATCGCTCATCAGATAGCTCCAGGCACTAGGTCAATGTGGTGCTCTATTCCTCTAAGTGGTGGCAGTCCACTAGGAAGCTCAGTAGGGAAGACATCACCATAACTTTCTAGGATAGATTTAACCTCTTCAGGGATATCAATGATACTCATCCCAGTCTCCTTGACTAGCAATATGTATACAGGTTGTAGCTCACTTAGCTCTTGTGCTATTTCTGATTCACTTATCAACATGACTTCTTTGGAAGCATCACTCATGGGGTTTGGGTTGATCTTTAAAGCAGGTGGTAAAGGTGCTAGGGTGATCTTCTTCTTCCCATACTTGAAGGTGTAAGTGTTGTCTCTCCCATGGTGTATGGCATCCCTATCAAACTCCCATGGTCTCCCAAGCAGAAGGTGACATGCATCCATAGGTAGAACATCACAAAGACTCTCATCCACATACCCTTTACCAATTGAGAAAGGTATAACACATTGTTTATCCACCTTGATCTCAGCCCCTTTGTTTAGCCATCTGAGTTTGTAAGGTAGGGGGTGGTCTTTGGTGGGTAGAGCTAGCTTGTCTATCAGTGTTTTGGAGGCCACATTAGTGCAGCTTCCCCCATCAATAATGAGGTTACATACTCTACCCTTGATGGTACATCTGGTCCTAAAGATCTGGTGTCTTTGGTCCTCTTCCAAAGGTTGTGGTTGAGTATGCATTACCCTCCATGTTACCAAACTTAACCCTGCATCAGGCTCTATCAACTCCTCACTAGCCTCTACCTCAGGCTCTTCCATCTCTTCATCACAGACCAACACTTCATCATCTCCCCAATGGATTACTTCTAGGGTACTCAGAGCCCTTTTAGATGGACATTCTCTAGCAAAATGTCCATACCCTTGACATTGAAAGCACTTTTTGAGAGGGGTAGTCTTCCTTTGGCCTGCCTCAACAGCCTTGCCTTTATCAAGGTTGAAAGGGGTCTTAACAGGAACCACAGGTTCTCCTATCTTGGCTCCTACAAAAGGATTGAAGGTGGGGGTTCTGGAAGGTGTCTTAGAAGCACTGGCCTTTCCTTTTCCCAATTTTTCTACCCTCAAAGACAAGTTGACAGCTTCCTCAAAGGAGTATATGTTTTGTAGCCTGACTTTACTAGCTATCCTTTCATCCAACCCCTCTAAGAACCTTGCTATCTTTTGTTCAGATTTCTCAACAACCTCACATTGCAAAGTGAGTTGTTCAAAGTCTCTTAGGTAGGACTCTAAAGGTCTTTGGTCTTGCTTTAGGTGAGTAAGCTTAATGAACATGTCTTGAGTGTAGTCCCTAGAGACAAACTTAGCTCTCATTTTCTTTTTCAGTTTGAGCCATGACTTTACAGGTTCTTTCCCTTCCCTAACCCTCAAGGTTTTCATGTTTTCATACCACAGTGAGGCATAGCCTTTTAGTTTCATGATAGCAACCTTAAAAGCCTTTCTATCAGTGTATCCTTTAAACTCAAAGACTCTTTCTACAGACCTTAGCCAATCTAAGAAATCATCAGGGTTCAAGCTACCTAGAAAGTCAGGAATCTCTACCTTGATATCTTTGTCTTGGTGTCTGAGAAGACTGTGATCTGAGCCATCTGAATCTGACATTTCAAACTGATCTACAGGTTGTCTCCTCCTTCCTCCACCTTGTGGGAAAGGTGCTCCTCTTCCTCGACCTCTGCCTCCCCTTGTATCATTGTTCTGTTGGCCCTCAAGGAGTTCATTGACAGATCTAGAGACCTCCATTACAGTTCTGACAAGACCTTGAACTGTGTTTTCAAGACCTGTGATTCTCTCTTCACTCATGGTTGTATTTTGTGTTTTTAATGTAGTTAGGTAGATGAACTCACAAACCAAAGCTCTGATAACCAATTTGCACTGAAACTATTCAGAAAGACAACTAAACAATGACAATTTGAACTAAGGTTAAGACACTTTGCAAATACTCTGTTTCTGTTTGAATTGATTGTTAAAGAACAAGGATAGAACCTTAACCAAAGCACAAAGCCAATGATTGAGGGTTGAACCTTGATCCCAGCACACAGCTAAGGACCCAAGCTCACTTCCAAGCACAAAGCAAAGGAAGTTGTCTCAAGCACACAGCCAAGAGATTGCAACAGAAACAAGGTTTCAGTTTTATATTTTACTTCAAATCTGATTTGTATTTCATTAGGTGAAGGCCTTATATAGGCAGCAAGGATACATCTCAGACGTTAGGATACATCTAGGGCCACAAAGGCTTACAACATGAAACAAAATAACAGCTACAAACTTGCAGAATACTGACATAAAGTAGATAAAGTAGAAAAGCAGTTTCTAAAGGGACAATCTTCCTTAATTGTTTTGATCAGGTGTGTCTTGGATGAAGAGTGGACTTTCAAGTTTGGGTTTGTGAGCCAAACTGAAGTAGGATGGCTCCCAAAGATGTGCTGAAGGTCCCTCACGCATTGCTTGTTCAAAAGAGGAAGGTTGACAGTGACATATTAACTACTGCACAAAAGGCTGAAATCTGGACAGTCTGAAGTTGTCCCTAAGCTAACTCTTTGTGTGTTTGTTTCTTGGAAGGGAAGTCCTGGGGAAAGTTGTAGAGGACCTTCCCAAGACATAGGTTTGAGGGTTGGTTAGGCTTGTTTGATTGTGTGAGGCCCCCATGGACCCTGTTTAGAAAGGCTGTGATAGGCTGTTTTTGGCTGAGGGCTGTTTTTGTTGTGTTGGGTATGTTGGGCTGTTGGCTGTGCCTTGTTGTGGCTTAGTCTTGGGAAGTGGATGGCTAGGATTTGTTCTGGTTGTGGTGGTGTTGTCTTAGCAGGCTTGAAGTGGTTGTGGCTTGGACTGAATAGGACATTGTCATAACTGGTCATGGTGTTGTCTGAAAGGATGTTGTTGTCTTGAATGGTGTTGATGCCTTGATGTTGAGTCTTGTCTTGAGCTCGTGTCTTGGCTTGGTCACATACTCCTGTTGCAGAAGAATGTTAAGTTTGATGCTACATTGCCTCCTAATTTCGAAGATTTTTTATGATGAGAAAACAACCGATATTATTGATTATGAAGTTACACGATCTATGATTTTTGATAAGGTCAGTTTTCAAGAGAATGAGCAAGTTCAGACTTCCTTTGATAAGATTGTAGGTGACACAACTTATGGTAATTCAAAGAAGCTGATAGCTGATTTCAATAATTTCGTGCTGGGAGGGTGGCGGGGTAGAAGGCACGAGCTGATATTGTTAGATTTAATCCGACTAAAGGCCAATAACTTCATACTAAATTACTCGGTAAATACTAGATGCGGAAGCGTACCTTATTACATGACGAAAGGTTGGGATGAACCGTCTGAATGGACGGTTTTCGGATTAGGTCTTCTAGTAGACACACATACCATAGGGATCTCTCTACTGATGGGAGGCTAGGAGATTAGGTTATTGTGTGCTACCAGGGACCATAACCCATGTGACTTTATATAGTCTCCTTAGTCTAATGCGCCCATCATGCATTAGAAAACCTAATGGGTATCTACACTAGTAGAAAGTTTGGCCCATACTTTTTAAGACGTATAATAATAAGCCCATATTTTATATACCGTAGTGGATCACTTTATATTTGGGCATAACTTAACAGATAGCGTATAAATAAAATTAAAACCGAATTAATAATTTGTCCACATATATTATTGTATAGGCCCATATTCTTACAATCTCCCACTTGGGCCAAATACATTCATATATCGTGACACCTGATAATTGTATTTACAATAACCTTATGAGCTCAAAAAATGCTATCAACAAACCAACCGTCTTAAGCAATTCGGTCCATCAATTATACCAACATAGGATCAAAGCGGCCTTTGCTAAAGTTTATCGTAGCAGGACCCTCAATGGTCACACAGGCTAATATAACCAACGACATGAATCGAGCATGAGAGTGTAGCATGGAAATAACATCTGAATGTGATCCTTATATGCATATTTCCAAGTGGTCCACCTTAGTGAGATCAACAAAAATAATACAGAGTGAAACTGAAACCGAAAACCTTATTTCTGCAGAACTTTAATAATCGTAATCTTTAATGTGTCTAACATGACAAATCTCACTTAAACTGAATTTCCTTAAAACTGAAACACTCATTTTAGCAATGAGCTCAAGAAAGACCGTGTGTGGTAATTCCTTAATACGCGGTTCCGCAAAATGGAGTTTGTATCAACATGTATAATTGACACCTTTTCACTCTGAATTGTTTCTTAAACAATACATCACTTGTAATGTCATTAGAAACTATAACTATCACATTTGTCACAAACTACATAAATGGTCTTTCAATACCGTACTGAATCTACAGCCTAGTGACAAATTTTCATAACCAACTAGGAGTCGAAATACCAAATGATCTCAACCTGAATCGATCTCCTATAAATAATGTTTTGCTCCAAATGTAAATGAAAACAATACGTTTGGCTGCCCCTAATGGATCCAAGATCCTAATCTGTATTGCCTTAATATATGTCAAATTGTAGAATGTATGCAATATCCAAACACATACAAACTAAGTAAATAACACATAACTCAACACGTGAAATAAAACCTGAAACACGCGAATTTAAGCATCACTGTATATGATGAATATTTTCTTTAGGGCATGTGAGACTAAATTGGTCTCCTTTACTGAAAGGGTCTTAACAACAAGTAGTTTACTAACTCCCACTGAATCTTGAGTATCTATAATCGTCTACCACATTCATCAAATATCAAATAAGATGATAGCCTGACATATTTGTAATCTTTATGACAGAAAACCTTTCTTGAACTTTATTAGATGAGTTACCTTAATTTGCAGAACATCTACTTTGAATATATTGAATCAAAGATTTTGTTACTGCACTGAATAGTTTCATTAATGTCACCATTGAGAAACAAATCTTTAACATTCATCCAATTTAACTGAAAAACCGAATATACCAAAATATCCTTATAATCATTGCTGACATGATAAAATATATTGTTACATTACCTTTTGAACCCTTTTTGGTAACAAGTAAATACTTGAAACCAATATATTTCCTTCATTTTGTAAACCTATATACAGACCCTCTCATGTAATTAAAGGGCACGAAACCCTAGATCCAAAACCCTCATAGAATTAGTGTTTAATCTTGTATTAATCTTCTATAATTAAGCAAATTAGTCGGTTAATTAGTAAATTCGACTTGGTTTAGTGTATGAACTTGGGTTATATTCAAAGATTTGTGACGAAATCTTGGTATTGATATCAAAGTTCTCATCTTTCTCCAAGTGGGTATCATTTCTCTACTTAATCTTGCCTTTAATTAAGTTTTCATTTCAATTATTGTTATCTACTTATTGTTAATTAGAAAATGTTTAATTTTGTTGTTGATTTCCTTTTGCAATCTTTGGTAAATGTTGAATTTCCCTTGAGTATGATTGAGTAGTGATTAATCTAGGATTAGTGGGGGATAATGGGTTTTAATGAGGGTTAATCTTTTTTTGTTGGGTTGATTTGTTGATTAATTGTCTTTCTTCCAACTTTCGCATACCATATGTTTGATGAAATGCTTGCTTGACAAACTTGCATGATTCATGTTTATCATACATTTCCGTAAGATCGATAGCCTCGGAATATGTTAGGATTTGCGTATAGTTGGTATATCGACCGTGTGTACGCGAGAGCTAGCTTGGTTCGGTATATGGGAGGGATTGTAAAAATGAGAGTCTCAATCCACCGCGCCCAAGTTTGACTACCCATTAACAATGAACCCGACGCACTAGAACCCAAATTACCCATTTGAACCCACCGATCCTAGACCTTCCTTTTATCGATTCTTATTTGATTATCTTTCTCGTCTTAGACTCCTTTCGTCGTTTTTAATTGTTTTTAATTGTTGTTATCTTAGTTTAGTCAACAAACCCAAACCCATAATTACTTTGTGACTTGCAAGAGACTCTAGTAGACTTTTAGATCACTTCTAAACAACAACCGTCCCTGAGATCGACATTCTTACTTCACAACTAATTCCTACATCAATAATACCTAATCATAACCAATCCCCCAATATCAAATTTATAATAATAAAACTATCCCAAATCCTAGATCCCTAGAACTAATAACTATTAAACAAACTAGAAAAGAGATCTACTTACCGTTAGTATAATGCAAGGAATATGTTTAGAACGATCGATCAACGAAATGCCCATGAATGATCGATGGGAGATTAGGGATTTGGGAGAGATGATTAGGTATTAGGGTTTGGGAGAGAAATGATTAACGATGTCTTAAGAAAACTGATTAAGCCTAACTTCCCCTTTTAAATATAAACCATCATAAAACAATAAATGAACCGACTAAACACGGCGTTGAACCGGGTTCATTCGGTCGAGTACTCGATCTACTCGACCAAGTGACCTTAAATATAATAGGCCCAAAACTCTCACCAATACCCACTCAGTCAAGTAGCCATTCCACTCGACCGAATGGCCCTACTCGACCGAGTACCACACCGAATAACCCTATAAAATACAAAGTGTTACGCATAACCTCTTTGTAGGACCAGTTGAAGTTGAAATATTCCCTAGAGACGATCTCAAAGGCACTGTAAGGTTAAAGGAGGCGATACTGAAAAAAGTAACAACCTACATTGAGGATGATGAACTAGGGATGTTTTTAATATGTTTTCAACAAAAACATTTCAATCTTTAGTAACTTCTAAATATGCATTTGCAATATTTATATTTGATCTAGGTGGGTACAAAGACAGGATTCTGTACTTTCAAGATTTCAAAGATTTGAATACCGAATTTTTTGAAAAAGGGAAGTATGATACATGAAAAATCTATCATGTATCCTAGTTTCATTGGATTAGTTTGTTTATTCAAGTGAATTAAAATAAGGCAATATTGTGCCATTAGAAGTTCAATAGTCAATAAGAATAAAGAGTTGGGTTAAGTTAGTTTCTTAATCCCAGTTAGATACATCATTATGAACTATAAATAGGATTGTTGTATTTCAATTTTATTAAGTCAAGCTCTAAAGAAAAGTTTAGAAGAACACGATCAAGTTTTGATCACAACTTAAGGTTTGAGCGGTATTTTCAATTCTCGTTTAAAATTAAAATCGAAGTCTTTATTTTAAACAACCATTGACTCAAAGTCTTGGCGGACTTTAAGTTAAATATCCCCTCGAGAATGACCTCGTCCCGTCGTAAATCAAGGTCCGAGTTTGACTCTCACTCCGAAGAACGGTTGTTGTTTATTATCGCTTTTGTACCCAGATCATTAGAGATGATACTATTTTGGATGTGCAAGACGTAGCTCAATTATGATTCTTTGATTAGTTATCTACAATTAGTCAGTCACTAGAATATAATAATATAAGGCAGTTAATAGAACTAGCAGTCGAGTGGTTTAATTATTAGTTTTCATACTATTAGACACGTAACTAACTCGATAAATATTTGATCAAAATTTCAGGTTTGAGACGATAATTCAGATCTTTGATTTAAGTTAAATAGGTCTTTAACTTATTCATCGCTTCAATCTAAATAGGTCTTTAATTAAGCACTCATTGTTCGAGTTATAGGTCTATTTCAAGCAAATATTCCATTGACTCATAGTCTTGGCAGACTATTAGTCAAATATACCCTTAAAATCAAACTTGTCCCTCGATATCACGAGTCACGAGTTTGATCCTCACTATTATCATCATTTGTTTATTTAAATCAGTTCCGCATTCGTATCATACGGTATCAGAGCTTCAACTCTTTATTTCCCTATAAGCCAAGATGGTCCTAAGCGCGTCAAAGTTAAATTGTTAGTTGAATTTCTGATTGTGATTGGAGTTCAGGGGTTAAACTCGAGCAAGGTAGTTTCAAGGTAGTTAATCGGTTTTGATTACTCTTCCCAGTAGCACGGTTCTAGTAATACGTTATTCTAGGTTTAAAGGTTCTTGGCAAAAAAAACACACACTCACACAATGTACTGTTCACGTGGTACTGTTCATCCGGGAAAAAAAAGGAAAAAAGACATGTCAAGAGTGTTCTCATTTGAAGGAACCTATGAGAAGAATGTTAAGTTTGATGCGACATTGCCTCCTAATTTCGAAGATTTTTTATGATAAGAAAACAACCGATATTATTGATTATGAAGTTACACGATCTATGATTTTTGATAAGGTCAATTTTCAAGAAAATGAGCAAGTTCAGACTTCCTTTGATAAGATTGTAGGTGACACAACTTATGGTAATTCAAATAAGCTGATAGCTGATTTCAATAATTTTGTGCTGGGAGGGTGGCGGGGTATAAGGCACGAGCTGATATTGTTAGATTTAATCCGACTAAAGGCCAATAACTTCATACTAAATTACTCGGTAAATACTAGATGCGGAAGCGTACCTTATTACATGACGAAAGGTTGGGATGAACCGTCTGAAGGGACGGTCTTCGGATTAGGTCTTCTAGTAGACACACATACCATAGGGATCTCTCTACTGATGGGAGGCTAGGAGATTAGGTTATTGTGTGCTACCAGGGACCATAACCCATGTGACTTTATATAGTCTCCTTAGTCTAATGCGCCCATCATGCATTAGAAAACCTAATGGGTATCTACACTAGTAGAAAGTTTGGCCCATACTTTTTAAGACGTATAATATAAGCCCATATTTTATATACCGTAGTGGATCACTTTATATTTGGGCATAACTTAACAGATAGCGTATAAATACAATTAAAACCGAATTAATAATTTGTCCACATATATTATTGTATAGGCCCATATTCTTACAATCTCCCACTTGGGCCAAATACATTCATATATCGTGACACCTGATAATTGTATTTACAATAACCTTATGAGCTCAAAAAATGCTATCAAAAAACCAACCGTCTTAAGCAATTCGGTCTATCAATTATACCAACATAGGATCAAAGCGGCCTTTGCTACAGTTTATCGTAGCAGGACCCTCAATGGTCACATATGCTAATATAACCAACGACATGAATCGAGCATGAGAGTGTAGCATGGAAATAACATCTGAATGTGATCCTTTAATGCATATTTCCAAGTGGTCCACCTTAGTGAGATCAACAAAAATAATACAGAGTGAAACTGAAACCGAAAACCTTATTTCTGCAGAACTTTAATAACCGTAATCTTTAATGTGTCTAACATGACAAACTCCCACTTAAACTAAATTTCCTTAAAACTGAAACACTCATTTGAGCAATGAGCTCAAGAAAGACCGTTGGTGGTAATTCCTTATTACGTGGATCCGCAAAATGGAGTTTGTATCAACATGTATAATTGACACCTTTTCACTCTGAATTGTTTCTTAAACAATACATCACTTGTAATGTCATTAGAAACTATAACTATCACATTTGTCACAAACTACATAAGTGGTCTTTCAATACCGTACTGAATCTGCAGCCTAGTGAAAAATTTTCATAACCAACTAGGAGTCGAAATACCAAATGATCTCAACCTGAATCGATCTCCTATAAATAATGTTTTGCTCCAAATGTAAATGAAAACAATACGTTTGGCTGCCCCTAATGGATCCAAGATCCTAATCTGTATTGCCTTAATATATGTCAAATTGTAGAATGTATGCAATATCCAAACACATACAAACTAAGTAAATAACACATAACTCAACACGTGAAATAAAACCTGAAACACGCGAATTTAAGCATCACTGTATATGATGAATATTTTTTTTAGGGCATGTGAGACTAAATTGGTCTCCTTTACTGAAAGGGCTTAACAACAAGTAGTTTACTAACTCCCACTGAATCTTGAGTATCTACAATCGTCTACCACATTCATCAAATATCAAATAAGATGATAGCTTGACAGATTTGTAATCTTTATGACGGAAAACCTTTCTTGAACTTTATTAGATGAGTTACCTTAATTTGCAGAACATCTACTTTGAATATATTGAATCAAAGTTTTTGTTACTGCACTGAATAGTTTCATCAATGTCACCATTGAGAAACAAATCTTTAACATTCATCCAATTTAGCTGAAAAACCGAATATACCAAAATATCCTTATAATCATTGCTGACAAGATAAAATATATTGTTACATTACATTTTGAACCCTTTTTGGTAACAAGTAAATACTTGAAACCAATATATTTCACAACTTTTGGTAATGGAACAAGGTCATAAATATCATCGTCCTTTAAATGACTCATTTTATTTATGGCATTAGTCCACCTATATGAGTTAGGACCTTCAATGGTTTTGGCGGAAGTTGATTGAATCATCTTCCCCCATTCCATTAGCTAACTCTTATTACAACTTGTTAATCCGTCATTACATTATTCTCCATTTTAACCATATAGGAAAACAATGTAATTAATGTAGTTGCATTTATCCTTATTAAGTGGATCTTCTACAGAATTGGTTCTTGAGATATTTGAGTTTGTTCTACCGAATTGATCTTACGATCCTGTATAAGGAGACTTAAGACAATATAAATTACCGTTTCTCCCACTCAAACTCAATATTCTCAATGAACCCCTAATTTCCGTCTTAAATAACTTGATTTTGGGATCATTATCTTATTACCCTTACAACTTAAGTATTATCCAACAAAATAGTCATTGACTGTCTTTAAGTCCAACTATTAACTTTATGGCTTTAAAACCTCATCCTTAATTAGTTGGACATACCAAATGTGTAAATTATTTACACTATAATTAAATAGTCAATGCTATTGTTAGAACTTTATCCAAAATAGCTGCAATCTTAAGAACTTATTACTAGAGTTAAGGAAAAGAGTATGAATAATCACACTCCTTACCAAGCCTTAGGGTTTTTCTTGCATACATATTACATCATCCATAATAAGAATCCTCATATGGTGTAATAATATCAAATACAAGATCGAACTCATCTAGAGATTCTTTAAATTACCCTTGATGTTGATATCCTTAATTAATTGTCATTTTGCCATAGTATTTACACTTATGATCAAAGATGACATGATTAATCATTTGCTGAGTACTATGTCTCAGTCAAATATTACTGAAAACATCAAGAACTTAAAAACTTCACAAATGAGATTTAGATATCCATACTTAAGTTTTGTCTACATATTAACATAACGATCTAAACCATTAATACTTAAAGTATAAAATGGCTCACCTGCCCGTATATGTTAATAATAAGACACCATAAATTCTTTTGATATCTAATCTCCCTTTAGTTTGTCTTTGTCCCTTTAAATATGAAAATCCGAAATAAGGGGTCAACAATTTCATTTTGACACAAAACTTTAACTTTTATTTTAATGTGTCATACGGAAAAGAAATTGTCGCTTATGACTTATTCTTTATATCCACTGAACCTTAATGCAAGTTTACTTAAAAAAAAAATTCAGATCTAAACTATATAAAGCTATCAAAAATGATGGATTCACCTCTATTTAAATTTGGAAAACACAAAATTAATTATTTCTCATTGGACAAAGGACCAAATCTGTCCATACGAAAAATAATCAAGTTCCACCTAAGGTGGTACAAATATTTTCCATACTCAAATAAAGGAACAAGTCATTAATGATAACTAAATTAGTTGACTGTCTCAAACTAAGATGATAACATGCCCCAAATAGATGCATCTTTCATCATCACTTGGCTTGTCTCATCTTAATTATACTTGCAACAATAATTTGATGTGGATGAAAAAAAACCAGATTCACCCACCTAACATGATTGGATATAAAATTAAACTTAGACAAACCCAAATGAGAAACTTATCCTTACCGATACGCGAGGCGTTTGAACCGGTACCAAATTTCCTTAAATGTCATAACTCTTAACAAACTTACGACCAAAAAATCTAAGCTTTTGTTTGTTGTTATTTCTTTGAGTCTGACTTTTGCCGCTTCTTCATTAACTCAATTAACTTAAACAATGCCCTTCAATATTTCCTTAATATCACCTTAGATAATCACTAATATGCATTTTGAATGTGCTACTCCACAATGTCACATGAGTCCATATGATACTTGCTTTAATCCTTATGAGTAACAATTATACATTCTCAAGACAATGTTAAGATTATCACGACCTGAAATAAATATTTATATTTTCTTACCATTCATTTAATTAATGGTTTCGTCCAAATTGAGAATGTAACTGAATAATATGACAGATATAATAACCATAAGTGTCAAACTGAATGAACAAAACAATATCTTTATAATTGAATAAATTCAAACAATTAAAGTGTCTTTTAAAAATTAACAATTAGTCGTTAGACATAAATATTAACTATGCATTGACACTACTCTTAAAAATGTAATCAAATATTGATGATAAACTCACGTCAAACACTAACCCTTCCTTTGGGCCGACTTAGTATTCACATGAAGATCCAAATAATCGTCACATATTTATTACCCAACGTGTATATGCAATTCGGCCAAATAATGGTCTTCCTTTGGGCCGACCATCATTCGCATGAACTACACACACTAAGCCAAAAAATTAAATTTATTCATCTTAAAAACTTTATGGGCGTAATCCTTATGAGTGTCATAAATAAAATGTCACTCCCTTAACTTAATTTTCAGATTCAAATATTGACATCCCCATCATCACAAGATACTTAGTACAACATCTAACCTCATCTTTGGACAAGAATTAGACTTGTAAGTGGTACTCTTGGCGTAGTAATCAAATATTAACAGTAAAATCATGTCAAATATCAAGCCTTCCTTTGGGCCGACTTGACACTCACATGAAAAACCGAATAACTGTTACAAATTTATTACCACAAGTGTAATTGAATCTCTGCCAAGTAATGGTCTTCCTTTGGGCCGGTCACTACCCGCATGAAATCCAATGACACACAATTGTCTTAGTACTTTAAATTATTTAATCTATACAATAGAGGTCACTTTGGCGACTTAATGTTTCAATTAAATAATTCAAAATATTAGACACCTTATAAAATAAATAGCCAATATATATGAACCTGAAAATCGGTCCTTAAATGACAAGTGACTTAAATATTTAGTGATTTATAAAAGTACCATCATAATACTTGTACTTTCTTAGCCATGTAAGCCCTTATATTTCATACATAAAATTTTCACTTGTCAAGAGAATGTTTTACATGATTACACACATAGTCATGCATATCAAAAATCCAATTTACAAACTATATTCAAATTATCACATCAATGAGATAAAATTGTCCAGAAGTGCATCACACACAAAAAAACCCTAAGTTAGAAATCAAAACAAACATTCTAAAGAATGACATGTCATGAGCC
This sequence comes from Heliosperma pusillum, assembly GCA_022085475.1. Classification (NCBI taxonomy): domain Eukaryota; kingdom Viridiplantae; phylum Streptophyta; class Magnoliopsida; order Caryophyllales; family Caryophyllaceae; genus Heliosperma; species Heliosperma pusillum. The sequence continues at coordinate 1,461 of JAIUZE010008020.1, read as the reverse complement.
TATGATAGACGCCATGCATTCAGCATAATAACATGATGAGGCCAAACATACAATAACATTATATCAATATATAACTCCATAAGAAAGAACCAAATTGGCCACAAAGATCGTAAATACCGAACCATGTTCAATTATATAATCATCAGATTTTACCCCATTATGCACCTGAGTGACTGAGTCCTTTTTCCCTAATACATTGTTCAACCAATCACGAAAATTTCATCAAAATAGACCAACCTTATTCGACTTGTGACCGGAATACCAAATCAACACAAGATAAAAGTGACTATGCCGTAGAACATAGTCACCCGCACACGATGAAATCACTAATGCCTAAACCAATAATTGAACACCAGTCATAAATCCATCAATCAAATGCAGGAAACTACTTAAACCCAATTGAACCAGGTGAAAGCATGAGAATTACTAGTACACGATTATTTTAATCAAGCATGTCTTAATCAACAATAGGATTAGAGAGATACAGTCATATCACAAGGCATAAGTCAACAGTGGACATAATAACTCAATACATGCAGCATACCCAACATTCGCACATAATAAATTCAATAACCATTGCCGAATAAATAGTCCTGAGTACCAAATAATTTAATATGAAGATGGCTCTGATACCACTTGTTAGATTTAATCCGACTAAAGGTCAATAACTTCATACTAAATTACTCGGTAAATACTAGATGCGGAAGCGTACTTTATTACATGACGAAAGGTTGGGATGAACCGTCTGAAGGGACGGTCTTCGGATTAGGTCTTCTAGTAGACACACATACCATAGGGATCTCTCTACTGATGGGAGGCTAGGAGATTAGGTTATTGTGTGCTACCAGGGACCATAACCCAGGTGACTTTATGTGACACCCTCAAATTTGCGGAAAGATAAACAAGTAATTTAAAAAAATTAAAAGATGAGAATACGTTTCCAATAGGTTCACTTTAGTGAAAATCGGTAAATTTTAAAACCGGAACCTATCATTAAATATATTCATCATAACGAAGGTGTCTTAAAGAAAAAGGTTCATAACAAAAAGGAAATAATATTATACATAAACAGTATCTGAAACGGGAGACATATCTCCCTTATAAATACAGAAATAAAAGAGTGTATAATAATATACAATCCTAAGAACCGAATATAGGTCCAAGGTAATACTTCACTCGCTAGCTCGTCAATGTACCCAAGTATGCATCACAAACCTGCCAACCGCATTAAATATAAACACGGAAGCCACAGTCAGTGGGGATTAACTCCGAGTTCTCCCAGCCACGAAATGTCGAGTTTAATAAAACATGAATAACATAAAAGAGATGTATATGGAAAATACAAAACCTTAACATATACGATATGCGTTTCATGTTATGAAACAAATAACTAACATATAACCTAGCATATGAAAAGCTATCATGTGAATCCGATAATAAACTATAACACGAGGTAGGGAA
>JAIUZE010008019.1:0-68265 GCA_022085475.1 Heliosperma pusillum | reverse complement strand
CAAGACTCGGTCAATCATAGACGCCGAGTACCCCAAATTCGGTCGACATTCACGAAAGAGGCGGAAAAGAGCTCAAGCCTCATAACAAGCGGTACGCTACATGCCAATAACACCACCTCGCAAGTACACAACATTTGACGGCCGGGTCGATCAACGCAATGCGTTCAACTCCCAACAACGTCGTCGTATGCCCACTACACATGCAATTAAGCAGTAGGATACATCCCCGTTCCGACATTCCAGCCTTACGAACGTGGATGTAGCCAAGGGAATGAGAGTACTAAGCACATAACAAAATAGTGCTCAAACCGTATCATTTGTAAAAACCGACTCAAAGTGGAACATACCAAAAACCGTCACAAAACATGTGATACAAGCGAATGAAATATCATATACTCAAAACATCAATATTATAAGTCACTACGTAAAATTATACGATAAACGAATCATGCGAACTATTATAAATTACGAGTTTTAGAAAATTATAAGAAAAATATACAGCCGCGTTGCCGGCCGGTCAGTGGACCGGCGGCCGGTACCCCGGCTCGCGCATCAAGCAAAATCCAAAAATCACAAAGAAAGTGCAGTGTGTTCCAGGCTGGTCTGGAGGTCGGCGGCCGGGCACCCGACCAGGACCATCACTACTCACAAAAATTCATTTTTCCTAATGATGTGTTCCCAGCCGGTGGGCAGACCGGCGGCCGGTCACCCGGCTGGGAACCCCTGTTCACCCGAGAACAACATACAATGTTCTATCATTTCCAATTTTCATAAATCACTTCTATTAACTATCAACAATCAATAATCATTATCAACAATCATCAACTAACAACAATCATTATCAATAACACAATTCCTAAGCTTTCTAATCGTATTCTAAATACGAATTCTAACATAGAAATCATGTAAAACACGTAAATGATATCAAGTAACCCTTTACCGTTACCTTTATGCGTCTTTAAACGATTTCTAAGCCTTCCTCCATTAGATACTAATCTTTGTCAGGGTCTAGAAAGTCTCCACCTAAACAAAGACGACAAAAGATGAATATAATTCACCTTTGAGAAAGACGGATAAATTGAAAAGAGAGAAAGACGGTAATTTTATTACCAATACGGATAGAGGAAGATGAGAGGGAAGGAATAAGACGAACTTACGTGAATTTGAGCGAGAAATGAAGGAGTTATGACGATTCTAAGACGGATCAAAAATGGAAGCTAGGTTTTGGGGTTTTCTTTGTGAGGAAGAAGGTTTGAGTTGTGTGAGGGAGTTAGGTTATGAGGGAGTATATGAAGGAGTAAGTGGAAAAAGTCAAGGAAAAGTCAATGACGTCTTAAGACGTGATTCACTTGAAATCTCGCGAAAAATCCAAATACGGACTCGGAAATTCTAAATTCGACACGGAAAATTTAATTCTAAACTAAAACTAAATTTCGCTGAAAAGTATCCGTAAAATATTTTTACTATAAAAATAGGGTACATTTGCGGGTGTTACAATCACCCCACCTTTTAAAAAGTTTCGTCCTCGAAACTTGAGAGTAGAAAACAAAAGTATCAAGGACAAGAATCGGTTTTAAGAATTAACAAGAAAACTTTTACAAGGGAAACATTTATGAAACGAGGTTCTTCTCGAAAACGGTTTAAGGAGAATTTTCATAAGTGTGAAACTTTACTTACGGATCTCAAGAGTGCCCGTCGCGAACGAGAACTCTAATTATCCAGATCAAATCAAAGTCGAAATAGTGAAATCGAAAATCAAACAAGTGTTAGTAAGTGCAGGACTAGTCACCAGACGTCTCCAATAACAAGTCCAAACATCCAACCAAACACAAAATCCAAATATAAAAGGGAAATAAATCTATTTTCTCCAAAAAGAGGGTACACAAACCATCTTTAGACTTCTTTGAAACGTTAAACTAGAAATATAATATGGAAATTTGAAGGTTTTATCAAAGATAAAATCAAATAACAGGACATTACACGTACATAGAGCGACTCGCACAATTCACACACAATTCAGGGTAACAAAATATATACAAAACACGCAAAAACGAAACAAATTGAACTCTTTGGGATAGGAAGATCAAGATAAAGTCGGCAGGAAGATCTACAAGAATTCGACATTACTAACTCTACTAATAAACCAAATCCTCAAGAGAATGCAATTTACCCAATTTGCAACTCATCATTTTCAATCATCAGAAATCCTACAAAAATATTCCATAATCACGAGATTTCAAGCCAATAACCTAATTATTCAGATCCATTTAGTATCCACTAAAGTCCATCGGCACGGTAGACTCCACAACTAACAACCCACATGTAGGATTCATTACGCACTCTAATCTTCTTAGTTTCATCAAAACTCTTACTAGAAACTACCAACAAAATATTTATCTATGGAAACATGATCGCTAACAACCACAAAGTAAAGGACTTACCATGAAATCCTTTAATCCAATTTACTTCAAACTCATTATCCTAAATTTACAATGAACTTTCTCATCCTCGAGAGTCAAAACACAATCCACGCAACAAAACATAATTATCTAAGATCCAACTAGCCTCATCCCAGATCTCACGACAAGGAAAAATCCACAATCCATTATCGATTATAATAATTCTTTAATACGCCATAACATCCTTAATTTGATCACTACTATGCTCGAAGCCTCAAATACAAATAGTCACATTAGCAAACTATGGTGGTTACTAATACTCAAGATAAACGAGTTCACCATTCTAACTCTATAACCCATAACAACTGAGCGCTCACTATCCAAAGCTTGCAACGAACATTTCTCAATCTCAAACTATGATTCCTTAAGAATAAAAGAGAATTACTAATTCCAAACCACAATTGACCAATCACTTGGCAATCAGACAACCATTCAAATCATCTAGTTCATCTAAAACTCAAAATGAATCGATTTTCATTTATGACAAAACTCCTTAAACTTTGGTTACCGGCTTACTTACCCTAAAACAAAGTCTCTTTTAGAATCCACCAATTAGAGACATCTAATTCCCAAATGATATCCCAAGCAACCGCTATAATACCCAACATCAAGGAACTATTTTCATGATCCCCTCAATTCTCAAAATAACACTACAATACCAAGCTCCAAATCTAAAACCACTAAGAGAGGATACAATATCACTATTAGGATTCATCCTAGAGCTTGAGTCCTATTTCCCATGATGAAATACAACATGAAATTTGCTCAATCTAAAGACACATATTCTAGCTAAAGAATCCAAAATTACATCACACTTATTCTCTGAGCCTTACAAACGGAATATCCAATCCACTAGATAAAAGATGAAGCAGCAACGAGTTAGGAATCGATAAGGAATCTCAAGGAGAACACGGGAATAATCAGGCACGAGATTACAAGAGAGGAACGGTTGAAAATAACGAGGTCATAAGCAAAAGACAAAGAAGATAGTAGAGGTATGAAGATATCCAAATGAGAAAGAAGGTACGAGCTTGTGATTTCTTAAAGATCAATCTTGACAAAAACATTCAAGAATGGAAATGAAATGAATGGAAAGAGTAAAGGTTTAAGGTTTAATCCAAAAAATTTCTCCTTTCAGACTCAGGGCGATACTAAAACATCTTAATTATTCCTCTACAAAGGTCTCTTACAAGGGACCATCGTACCACGTACAATCATCAGAGTAAGGTACACCTGAATTCGACAAATCGACTACAACCCAATTCATCCATCCTTTCATATCACACGGATTCCCAAATGCGGAATTGCAACTCAAGCATAGTAACATTCCTTTAGCTCAAATATTCAACACAACCTCAATGGTTTCTTTAACTGAAGGACTAACAAATACTCCCTTATACTCGGTCATTTTCAACTCATATAGCCCACGAGTTCATTATGAACAAAGTACAACATCAAGTCAAACATCATCATTAACGTCCCAAGGTATTTCCATCATAGCTCACATCATCGAATCTCGCTCATATATATAATCGTCAAGTAATATGGTTCAACTTACAACGAAACCTTATTACTTCAAACGAGTCTCCGATACCATAAGATACGATCATATCTTTAAAACCAAGAACTATAGCCAAGTATTTTTCCACCAAGCATATACCCAAAGGTACACACTAGAAAATCACAAGAAGTCACTTAACCTCAAAAGTATTTCGCACCTCAAGATATCATTCAAAACTTCTTATTTACACCAATTAGACATATCATAAGCATGGTCTTCAAAACAATACTAAACTTTTAAGTCCAAAAGATTAAATTATTAATGAGTTAAGAAGTCCTAGCCAACTCATTCAACCTTACACCATCGAATATCATGAACTATTTACACACAAGTCATGACAAGCATTTATACACTAAAATCATCAAACATATCTTACCATACTTTCCTCAAGGATCCCAACTCTCACCACAAGGGTGAACTTAGGTCTACACAAATTTTTCTCAAATCCCAATTTCATTCTAATCAACACTAACATTCCACAAAGTCCAAAATTCTTCCGAACAAGTACAATATGCCACAAACAAAAGGGTATGGTGTCCACAAAAGGTAACATAAGGAAATTGAGGGTACAAATTGATAAGGAGGAGGAAAGTAACAAGAGTAATTTCCAAGGGGAAAAGAAGTTAGATTACGAAGAAGCACTTAGATAGAAGGAAGAGAGCATGATACATTAAGGACGAGAGAAAACATCGATGAGGAAGAAATACACTTCAATTAGGCTTGTCAATCTTCAATCTTCGGTAGAGGATACTTCTTCTAGGTACACTGATGTCACGCCCTTAAGACGGTAATACAAACAAACATAAACATCTCACTCAACACAATCAACAAACAAGTTAGAATCTAAATAATATCAGGTACCGCCAAGACTACCACCTTAGTTCCTTAAGTCTACCCATCTCTCATTTATTATTTCAAGGTCAAGTATTTAATTTAGGGTTCCCGTTGGGTGCGTCGGGAGCGTTTATCTTCTGAATACCGACTGTGACAACCCTTCGAGAATGCGGAAATAAAACATACAAGCATGTGATCTAATTAGCGGAAATACGGTGTTTTTAAAACTTTTTACATGCAAATAGAAAATACGAGGAGTGTCAAATATTACAAACTAAAGTATGAAATACAACAAGAGACGTAGTCTCTCAAAATGTTAACCAACAACAAAGTTATTAGCAACTAGCTAATCAACGTCTAGAGATATTTCATCCAGGGACAACGCCCGCTAGCTCACACCCGAACCCAAAATATCACAAGCAAAAAGCCATCCAATCAAGCAACCTGTTCATCCATGAAAAACAGGAACGCCACAGTCAGTCGGGAGTAACTCCGGGTTCTCCCAGCCATATCACATTAAACGTACATAAAAGGAAATACAAAAGTAGAAGCATGCATATATAGATATACATGTGAAATACGATAAGGATAGATAGGCAATTCAATATATAATAATAAGAGCATATGGAATACCAATCCGAATCCATCATGTTATACAAAGACTCGGGGAAGACACTCTTAGGCAACCGAATACGCTCACTAGGGCTTACATCTCACCGTTAGCGGTATAAGTTTGATAAGATTGAGACTCGACAAACAAACCATGCCAAATCATGGTATGACCATGAATAATCAATCATGTAATCACCCATCCACACATAACAATACAATGACGACCTCTCTCATGGTAAATGAAACGCACTAGCACCGTGTACATGGCAAGTATGATTAAAAGGCATCCACGGGATATAACTTTTCCCTGAACGCATACACGATGCTACATTTTGTATATGTAGACTAATTTCCTCCTGGTAGCACGACGATAATAATACGGTCCTAGTCTAAACCTGGCCAGATTCTCGGAATAAACGTGTTCCGATTCGACATGCGATAAACATTTCGCATCCAAGACTCGGTCAATCATAGACGCCGAGTACCCCAAATTCGGTAGAACAATTCACGAAAGAGGCGGCAAAGAGCACAATCCTCATAACAAGGTACGCTACATGCAAATAACACCACCTCGCAAGTACACAACATTTGACGGCCGGGTCGATCAACGCATAGCGTTCAACTCCCAACAACGTCGTCGTATGCTCACTAACACATGCATTTAAGCAGTAGGATACCTCCCCGTTCCGACATTCCAGCCTTACGAACGTGGAGGTAGCCAAGGGAATGAGAGTACAAAGCACATAACAAAATAGTGCTCAAACCGTATCATTTGTAAAAACCGACTCAAAGTGGAACATACCAAAAACCGTCACAAAACATGTGATACAAGCGAATGAAATATCATATATAGTCAAAACATCAATATTATAAGTCACTACGTAAAATTATACGATAAACGAATCATGCGAAGTATTATAAATTACGAGTTTTAGAAAATTATAAGAAAAATATACAGCCGCGTTGCCGGCCGGTCAGTGGACCGGCGGCCGGTACCCCGGCTCGCGCATCAAGCAAAATCCAAAAATCACAAAGAAAGTGCAGTGTGTTCCAGGCCGGTCTGGAGGCCGGCGGCCGGGCACCCGGCCAGGACCATCACTACTCACAAAATTCCATTTTTCCTACTGATGTGTTCCCAGCCGGTGGGCAGACCGGCGGCCGGTCATCCGGCTGGGAACCCCTGTTCACCCGAGAACAACATACAATGTTCTATCATTTCAAATTTTCATAAATCACTTCTATTAACTATCAACAATCAATAATCATCATCAACAATCATCAACTAACAACAATCATTATCAATAACACAATTCCTAAGCTTTCTAATCGTATTCTAAATACGAATTCTAACATAGAAATCATGTAAAACACGTAAATGATATCGAGTAACCCTTCACCGTTACCTATGTATGCGTCTTTAAACGATTTCTAAGCCTTCCTCCACTAGATAGTAATCTTTGTCGGGGTCTAGAAAGTCTCCACCTAAACAAAGACGACAAAAGATGAATATAATTCACCTTTGAGAAAGACGGATAAATTGAAAAGCGAGAAAGACGGTAATTTTATTACCAATACGGATAGAGGAAGATGAGAGGGAAGGAATAAGACGAACTTACGTGAGTTTGAGCAAGAAATGAAGGAGTTATGACGATTCTAAGACGGATAAAAAATGGAAGCTAGGTTTTGGGGTTTTCTTTGTGAGGAAGAAGGTTTGAGTTATGTGAGTGAATTAGGTTATGAGGGAGTAAGGAAGGAGTAAGTGGAAAAAGAAGTCAAGAAAAGTCAAAGACGTCTTAAGACGGGATTCACTTGAAATCTCGCGTAAAATCCAAATACGGACTCGGAAATTCTAAATTTGACACGGAAAATTTAATTCTAAACTAAAACTATATTTCGCTGAAAAGTATCCGTAAAATATTTTTACTATAAAAATAGGGTACATTTGCGGGTGTTACAAGTAGGATAATCACGAATCTTCTCCCAAATTTCAAATTCGTCAGGGAATAGAGGAGGGGTGTCATTTTTTTGTAGTATATTCTAGAGAAATGAGGTTTTGTTATACCGGAATCCGTGGTTAGGCGATAAGAATTGTCGGTGACAATCAAACCAAGACACCTTATGCCCCTTGTGAAGATAAAATGCCTTTGATTCTTCCATACAATAAGGACACGCAAGGAAATCAGTTGTGGCTCAACCGGAAAGCAAGCCGTAAGCTGGAAAGTCATTGATTGTCCATAAAAGAGCGGCTTTGAGTTAAAAATTTTGTTGATTGGACACATCGAAAGCGGGTACACCAACTTCCCACAACTCTTTCAACTCTTTGATAAGAGGTGTTAAGAAGACATCTATGTGACTTTTAGGATTATCCGGCCCAGGAACAATCATTGAAAGAAACATTAACGGTTTCTTCATGCACAACCATGGTGGTAGATTGTAAGGAGAGAGAATTACCGGCCAACATGAATATTTTTTTCCCAAATTGGTCGTATGGTGTAAAACCATCTGTGCACAACCCAAGTCAAACATTTTGAGGCTCACTGGCAAATTCCGGGAACATTTTGTCGAAATACTTGCAAGCCTCACTATCGCTTGGGTGGGCAAATGTCCCTTGTACACGAGGGTTTTGTTCATCCCATCTCATTGCCTCCGCAATATTTCTATTAGCATTAAGCCGTTGTAATCTTGGACCTATAGGAAGATAGAATAAGACTTTTTGTGGTATTTTTTTCCCACTTGATGGTGTTACCTTGTACCTATCTTTGCCACACTTCTTACATTTATCAAGTGACGCATCTTCTTTCCAAAAGAGCATACACCCGTCTTTACAACAATGAATCTTTTGATAGGGTAGTTGAAGAGCTTTGAGCAATTTTTTGGTGTTATTATAGGTGCGGGTCATCACATTTTCCCGAGGTATAACATCCTCAATCAAGGAAGCAATCTTATCTACACATTTGTACGATACGTTGTGCTCAAATTTTATGTTAACAACCCTTGTAGCTGCTTGAAACACCGACACATCGCTCCCCTCATATAAAGGTCTCTCCGCCGCATCTAATTTATCAAAAAAACTCTTCAATTGAGGGTGTGGGGTTTCTTCTGCACCGATAGGGGGCTCCTCCATATGTTCTAAAGCCGTGTCACCTACGGCGTCTATTACCATCTCTCGATATGGTCCTCTTATGGAAGATTGAGTGTTTGGTACATTGTTCAGTATTTTAAAGGAGAAAGGCTCACCATGACATACCCAATCATAATAATTTCCCGTGAAACCCTTACTAATAAGGTGTTCTTGTACCACAAATTCACTCAAGTATTTCAAATTTTTTCACTTTACACATGGACATCTAATTAGTTGTGAATTCCTAAATTCATCTTGCGTTTTAACATATTCAAGAAAACTATTCACCCTACATACAAACTCATACTTAACCATCTTCCTATCATTCACTCTTTCATACATCCATTCTCGTTCAACCCTCTTCATTAGAAATCTATATAAATACATAAATATAACATAATTAGGCAGTCCAACAACTAATTGAGACAATCTACATTCTTACTGGTTAGGCAATCTAAATACTAATTCTAACTATCAATTTTAACCAACTAATAAATTTATATTACCAACATAAAATTTCTAACTACCAATTTTAACCAACATTCAATTTCACTACCAAATTCCAACATATATCTACTACTAACAACATATAATATGATATATCTACTACTAAAAACATATATCTACTACTAAAAACATATATCTACTACTAACATCTTGAACATACTAACAATTATATATACTAACATAATCAAATTTCAATCAATACCAAAATATAATTGCAAATTTACTACCCAAATATACACATACATCATATACTCATCTTCAAGATTTAATCAAATTAAAAAAAAAAACCCCAAATTTCACTACCCTTAACCCTAACTTAAACAATTCTAAAATTACATTCAATTAACAACAACTAATCAATCCTAACATAAAATTAGGTGTAAAAAACATATATAAACATTATTAAAACAACACAAAACACAAAAATTAAGTATAAAGCATACCTTAATCAAGTAACTAGAGGAGAGAGGAGGGCCGTCAGAGGTTGTTGTCGACAGTAGAACGGCGGCAGGGGTCAAGGGAGGGTCGTCAGCGGCGGGGGAATCCGGCGGTGGAGGCGGCGGCCGGTGCTAGTGGTGAAGGGGTGGCGTCGGGTTTGGGGTTATTGGGTTAGAGTGTGAGTGTGTTTTTGGTAAATAAATAGAAATAATAGAATGTGTTTGGTCATATTTGTTTTTTAATATCCGGGCGCTTACCGACCGACGCTCAAAACAATCGGTAAAAAAAGAGCGCCGGTCGGTAATTTGAAAAATAACGACCGAAATTATATCATTACCGACCGACTATGTTTCGGGCACTGGCATTACCGACTGATTTTGTTTTGCCGACCACCTGCGGTCGCTAATTAACTTTACCGACCGTTTTTTAAAGCGGTCGTAATTTGCGATCGGTGCTAGAGCTGATTCTTGTATTGATACCTTTATTTGGTGAATCAAACACCCCCTTAATCATTTCTAATACATTTTTAATGTAGTTTCTTAAAATAATGATTAAGATAAAAAATTTCAACACAAAATGAGACATATTAACTTATTCTGTTGCTACTATTACTACTTTCATTCTTCATGTTAGTACTATTATTTTCATTATTTTCTTTGTTACTACTGTTATTTTCGGTGTTACTACTATTACCATTTCACTACTTCCCTTGATATTATAGTTACTTTAATTATTCATGATGCTATTATTATAACATATATTAAAATTTATGATTAAAATATACTTTCTATGTCCCAATCAATTATTTACAATTACTTTATACACGTAGACCAAGGTAAGGAAAGAATAATTGCTTTTTATATTATTAAAAGCAAAAAATAAGTAATTAAGTGCAAAGGGTCCTCATCCACAAGGTTTGTCATAAAAAAATGAAGGGCCACGTGGTAGTATAAACATAGCCAAAAAAATAGTATAAACTATTGACAGAAACACAAAAAAAAAGTGTAAACTATTGACCGGAGTGAAGGGGGTAATTATGAACCAAATTATGAGACACATCAACTACTGTAACTATTCCGTATGACTAAAATATAATTATGATTAATATTTAGTTACTATTCCTATTCTTATTATTATTACTATCACTAGTTCCACTATTACTATTGTTATTTCCACTACTTCGTTGCTTTTGTTGTTACTTTCACTACTTCCGTAACTACTACTATTAAAAATAAAACAAATCAATTGGCATCATATGATACCATCTTTTTTAATTAAAGAAAGTCGTGTAATATTTTTCCAAATTATTCCAAATAAACTTCTTGATTTGAATGAGTTGCATAAATTTCGACTCAATGCTTGCAAAAGTTTGCGAGTATACAAGAAGAAGTCTAAACTTTGGCACGATAAGAAAATTGTGAGAAAAGAGTTTAATGTTGGCGAGCGACATAGTTTTTCTAAGCAATGACTTGTCACTGTCGAGCCAACAACTTTAAACAAAGGCGCTTTGTGGAAGGTAACCCAAGTAATAAGGAATTTTTGCCATATGTGGGCGATTTGAATCGGAATTTAGAAGAGTTGATAGATAATTTTTTAGGCTTGTGTGGTGCTGATAGGTGAGGCAGTACCCTATGTAATACTCGAGTCGTTATTAACATTGAATCAATCGAGTGGTTGACCAAGTAGGGGGCTACTTGGTTGAGTTGTCTGAGTTGGGTCGATTATAGGTGTTCCTCGGTCAAGTTCAGTGTCACTCGAGCGAGTTGGATGTTACTTGCTGAGTAGTCACTTGACCGAGTTAGTGGTTACTCGGTCGAGTATGAGAATAACTTGACCGAGTCTGGGTACCTGATGCGTATTTCATCCTTACCTTAGTGTCACTCAACCGAGTGTACCTGAACTCGGCCGAGTTGGTCTACTCTGTCGCGTTGGTCCTTGTACTCGACCGAGTAAGCGAAGGGTTCAGAGTTTTCCAGAATCTATACTATTCTTGAGAAAGGGGTCATATATATTAAGATAACTCTTATCTTAATCACTCATAACCCTATCTTTCCTCACCTAATCTCTGTCTAAAATTTCCCTAACCTCTAATTACTTCTCCTAATCCTATAACCTCATACTTGATCGATTAATATTTGATTCCATTGAGTTGGATCGTGCTTCTTTATTACTCTGTTTCTTTTGTAAGATTCACTTTTTTCTTATCCTTTGATTCCTGTATTTTCTTGGTGTTATATCTAGTTATTAGAAGGATTCCTCTATAGTGTTAGTAATTAATGTTGGTTTGAGTTAGATTATTGATGTTACATTAGCTATTGATATAATTAGTAGTGATTGTTCTTATTATTCTTATTATAGGTGATGTGTGTGATGAAATGACATTAGCTTAATCTTTTCTCTGATTTTGGTTGATTCTCTATTTGGGTTGCCATTGATTACCATACATGTTATTAATTTTATATGTTGTGATACTATGCGTGGAATGCTAAAAGGTAGGTTACCGTACTCATTTGTTGTGTACGTGATTGATTGGTGTGTATTGTGATATATTGGTGTTTGGAGGTGGTTTATATATGGAGCGGTTTTGGGAAACTAGTTCCATAGACCATGTAGGTCGCTCCTCATGGTTCTCACCTTGGAGGAGATAGTGCGCGCTTTGAGGTCATAGAAAGGATTGGACCTAATGCATAAAAGGTTGACGTTCTAGGAGATTATAGGGTTCATGAGACCTTTAAAATTGGTGATCCTAGTCCATTCTAGGAGAGTGAAGAGTATCTTGCTGAGGATTTGAGGGCAAAGTCTCTTCAACCTCGGGAGGATGACACATAGGTAAAGGGGACCATCAATCAGTACACAGAGCAACAACATAAACAAGGCTCAGCTAGACCTGATGGGGAAAGATGCATGAAGTTCTAAGGCAACTATCAAACCAGGGTCTGAAACTTATCTTTAAACAATTTTAAGCCTCTATGCTACAAGAAAGTCCAGGGGAAGTTTCTTAAAATTATTCAATAAGTCCGTCAAAACAGCCTTGTAATTTGAGACCCAGTCAGGGAGCTAACTGGCCGAGTTGGAAATTCAAGGCAAAGTTCTTAAGTATTTAGGGTTGAGGCCCAAGAAAATAAGAAGATGGTTGAGATTTCATAGTAGTCCTCATTTAACCATGAAACCAACATCTAACAAAGCCAAACACAGACATTTTGATTGAACCTGCATTACCAATTCCGGAAAAGGACAAAGTTGCTTTTTCAGTCTGTTCTCTGAACAACAATTTAGCCGTTGTGGTCGTACTCATTAGAAGACTTTTGCATTACTTTTAGCTGCTTATGTAAGGCTCTTTCAGCCTTTAGATGATGCTTTAATTCAAGGGTAAATATCTCTATGTAGTGTCCTATATAAAAGGTCTTTTGCTTGTTGTAACAGACAAGTTTGAATGAATGAAACCCTAGAGTTCTACTCTTACTTCCTTAACTTGTGCATTGCTTAGTTAATTCCTTCTATAGCTTGTGCTAGTCTTGGCTATGGGCTTGAGATGTGATTGTCTGTCCTTTGCTTGACAATTTAATTAGTAACTCAAGATCAGTACATTTGTGCATTGCTTAACAATCTGAGTTTTAGGAAGCATTTTTCCTTCCTTTGTATTTTCAGTTGAGTTTAGCATCAAAACAGTCAAGATCCCTACTTAGGGGTTGTTTGGTTAGAGGTAATTAGGAAAGGGTAAGAGAATAAAACACTCTCATTCCTTTAGTTGGTGTTTGTTTTAGCTTTTTTTCATTCCCTTTCCCCACTTTCAAGAGGAACATTACCCATTATCCTACTAAACTGATTCACCAACCCCCCCCCCCCAAGGGTATCAACTCCCTTTCCCTACTAACCACCCAGCCACTACATACACCACATACACCCACCGTGAACACCACAAACCACCCATCTCCCACCGCAACCCACTGTGGTTCGTGGTGTTGGTAGTGGTGTAGGTGGTGGATATGGTGGTGGGGGTTGTTAAGTATTATGATTCCCTTTTCTACTAATTTTCATCCAAATATATTAGAATGAAATGGGTAATCTCTTTTCTTTCCCCTTTATTACCTTTCTTGATTCCATTCCCTTTCCCCTACGCGAACCAAACGGCCCCTTAGGTGTATCAAATTGGTTATTAGAGCTTAGGTTGAGGTTTTCCATGTGATTTCACTTATCTAACTACCTTACAAATCCAAAAATCATCCCAATGAGTGAAGAGAGATTAACTGGTATAGAAACCATAATGGAAGATCTAGTTGGAGTTGTCACAACTCTAATAATAGCATTGGATGAGATGATAGGGAACCACCACCTATTTGCTGGAAGTAGAGGCAGAGAACGTGGAAGGGGTATTGCACCACTAGGAGGCAGAGGGAGAGCACCAGATGGAGAAGAGCTGTCTGACTCAGATGATTCCACCAGGAGCAGGACTTCAAACACCAGGCTCACAGACAAGCACCTCAAGGTAGACATACATGAGTTCTCTAGTGGCCTTTTAGAATGGCTAAGAGACATATAAAGGGTGTTTGAATATAAAGGCTATAATGATGCCAAGGCATTTAAGGTAACTATTCTAAAATTGAAAGGCTATGCTTCCCTTTTGGTATAAAACCATGAAAATTTTGAGGGATATGGAAGGAAAGGAGCCTGTAAAATATTGGTCTAAACTGTAAAAGAAATTGTTAGACAAGTTTATTGCTAAGGACTATACCTAAGATTGTTTCATTAAGTTGTACCCCCTCCGATCCAGACCAATGGTAACACTTACCATAAACGGACGATCCACACCAATGGTAACATACCTTATTTGGCACACAACATTATTATGTTATCCTTATTCCCATTTGATATTTACACAAAATGCCATTATATGGCCCACCTATCAACTCCACAATTAAATCCATAATTACATACCCCACCTACTTTTTCCCTTTTTGCCCCTCATTTTTCCACCTTTTCTTAAATACTCAAATTTTCACCATGTTACCATTGGTGTGGATCGAAGGGAGTATAAGTTAAAACAAAATGGAATTCTGTTGAGTCATACTTCAGGGAGTTTGAGCAATTAACACTACAATGTGACATAAATGAGAAACCTGAGCAAAGGATTGCTAGGTTTTTAGAGGGATTAAATTATAACATTTCAAACAAGCTTAAAATGTAAGAATTGTGGTCTTTTGATGATGTGGTTAACTTATCCTTCAGAGTTGAAAAGATGGGTAAGGACAAAGTTAAAATACAAGCACTGTTTTTGCTAGACCTTACACTGGGGTAAGGATGTGGGAGAATCTAAAACCTTATGCATCAGCGAACAGAAACACTCTTGATAAGGGTAAGGCACCCATAGGTCAGAAAGCCACTGCTCTTGTAGAGGAAAGGAGAAAGGGCTACCAGTGTCAAAGATATGGGTACCTTAAAAAGGAATGTCTTTCTAAAAGGAATCTCACTGCGACATATGTCCTAACGAATGAGAAGAAGGTGGCCTTGTTGATTTTGAGCAATAGGAGGACGTGAGTGAGAAAGAGGATGAACCAGCTGACTATTTGATTCACCTTGATACTGGCCATAACCTTGCCTTTTAGAAGTTATGCACTCACAATTCTAACCCCTAGAGGAGGACCAAAGGTCCTTGATTTTCAGGAGTAGGTGTACCATCCTTGGTAGGGTATGTAATTTGACCATTGATGAGGGGGAGTTGTACCAATGTAGCCTCTAACACCATGGTAAGCAAACTCTGTTTGGAGACTACACCCCACCCAAACCCTTATAGCTCAGAAGGCTCAGAAAAGGGGTAGAGGTCAGGGTTTATAAACAATGTATGGTGTCTTTCTCCATAGGATATATCTATAAGGATGAAGTGACATATGATGTAGTCCCCGTGAATGCATGCCACTTGTTATTAAATAGGCCTTAGGAATTCGACAAGAATGTTGTGCACAAGGGGAAGATCAATGTATACACCTTCAAGCATGAGGCTTAGAGGATACTACTCACTCTTTTTCCACCTCATGCCAAAGGCTATGAGAGCCTTAGCCTCAGCAGCTCCAAGGGAATTTTATTTATGACAGAAGAATTCATATTACAGAAGATGCACGAAGAACAGCCTGCTTTCATTCTTCTGTCCAAGGGAATTGATAAGCCATTTGAAACTCCTGAAGAAGTTAAGGGCTTGATCTTTGAATTTCAGGAGGTTTTCCCTGAAGATCTACCTGCACGATTTACCTCCATTCATAGAAATTGAGCATCAGATAGATCTCATACCTGGTGTCATGCTACCAAAAAGACCAACATATATGAGTGACCATAAGGCCACTCAAGAACTGCAAAGATAGATAGAAGAGCTCATGTCCAAGGGGTTTGTAAGGGAATCCTTAAGCCCTTGTTCTCTTCATGCTCTCCTAGCCCCAAAGAAAGATGACACCTAGAGGAGGTGTATTGATAGTAGGTTCATCAACAACATTACTGTGAAAAACAGGTTTCTAATTTCTACATTGGATGATATGCTGGATGAACTCTCTCGTGCCAAGATGTTTCCAAAGATATACTTGAGGCAAGGCTATCACCAAATGAGGATCAGGGAGAGGGATGAATGAAAAGCTGCTTTTAAAAACAAAACATGGACTTTGTGAATGGTTGGTCATGCCTTTTGGTTTGTCCAATGCCCCTAACACATTCATGAGGCTCATAACAGAGGCGTTGAGGCATTTCTTAGGCCAATTTGTTGTTGTATACTTTGATGACATACTGGTATATATATAGCAAGTCTAGGCATAAACACCTAAGTCATTTAAATTGATGTTTCTAAAATTAAAGGAGAATAAGTTATTTGGAAAGATAGAAAAGTGTACTTTTATGTTTGAGGAGGTTAAGTTCCTTAGATATGTAATTTCTGAAAGGGGTGTTTCTGTAGATCAAGACAAAATTTCAGTCATCAAGTCATGGCCTGTGCCAAGGACTATGACTGGGGTAAGAGGATTCCATGGGCTGGCCTCTTTTTATAGAAGGTTCATCAAGAGGTTTAACACCATCATGGCCACTGTGACTTAAGGGATAAAGAAAGGGGTGTTCAAATGGTCTGATCAGGAACAACATGAGGCTTATGATAAAATTAAGAAGAAGTTATGTGAAGCCCATGTCATAGCACTGCCTAAGTTTGATCAGCTCTTTGAAGTAGAGTGTGTTGCTAGTGAAGTGGGTATGGGAGCGGTACTCATTCGAGGCAAAAACCAAGTGGCATTATTTAATTAGAAGCTCAGTAGAGCCAAGCTTAACTACTCTACATATGACAAGGAATTTTATGCCCTGATAAGAGCCCTCGTGTACTGGAGCCACTACCTCAAACCAAAGCCTTTTTTACTCCACTCTGATCATGAGCCCTAAAGTATATCAATGGCCAGCACAAGCTGAGTGCACGGCATGCCAAATGGGTAGAATTTCTTCAATCTTTCACTTTTTCTAGATGGCATAAGGAAGGGAAACCAAATGTAGTGCCTGATGCTATCTCTAAAACGCACAACATGCTGATAACTATTCAACAAAGGCTATTGGGGTTTGAATTCATAAAAGAGCTCTACAAAGATGGTCCATATTTCATGGAAGACTGGCTAACACTGCAAGATAATTCTCCTTGTAAGGACTCAAGGTTCACCATATATACATGAGGGATATTTGTTCGAGGGAAACGAGGTGTGTACCTAAGGTAGCCTACAGAGATTTGATGATGAGGGAAGTCCATTACAATGGCCTAGCAAGACACTTTAGAGTCCAAAAGACAATGGACATCCTGCAAGACCAGTTCCATTAGCTTAGAATGGAGGGGGATGTTCAAGCTATAATTTGGAGATGTTCTACCTGTAAAAAATCCACGAGCTCATTTCAACCAGGTGCCTATACTCCTCTTCATGTGCCAGATAAATCATGGGAAGACATAAGCATGGACTTCATATTAGCTTGTGGTGCATAGATTCAGCAAAATGGCTCACTTTGTGCCTTGCAAGAAAACTGAGGATGCCACAAGTGTAGCTGAACTTTATTTCAAGGAGACAGTGAAGATACATGGGATTCCAAGGACGATTGTATCAGACAGGGACAGTAAGTTTAGAAGCTACTTCTAGAAGTCTTTGTGGATGCTGTTGAATACCAAGCTCCTCTTTAGCACCTCTTGTAACACCCCCATACAACAAGGTGCCTTACAAGACCTCCTTATCACATGGGATGGCTACCATCTCGGTTTCCCAAGGTACTAAATATCAAAATAAGCCATAAATAAACAATACTTTATTTAATAAATAGTTTAACTCAAATAGTAGTCTCAAAACAGACGGCATACCGTCTGACCAATAATCCAAAGTTAACAATATTAAAGTAGTAGAAACTAAACAATGTATATGACTCTAACTATCGGCAAAATCTACGACATGACGCAGTGATCCCATCCTCGATCCCAACAAAGCTCTATCGATTACCTGTTATCACCTGCTCACCATCCCCCAATGGATCACAGTAGTTTTGTAAAACAGTAAAAGGGGTCAGTACTCGCATATACCGACCAACGTACAACATAAGCACAAGGGAAAAGAAACCAAAGGATCGTCACCGCAGCAGACACCGCATTAGACTCAGGTTACCATTCCTGCTCTACAAAACAACCAATTGACCCTGGACCGCAGCCACGGGCGTCGAACTTCCACCTCACCGCAGCGAGACAAACCAGGAAAATTAATGTGTAAATCCCCCACGTAGTGGGATAACTACGGGGGAGAACTCGGGGTGTGATCCGTCTCCCAACGGAATCACCAAACCATAGTAACCATAGTAACCATCATAACAACCCCAAACTCCATCATTGTCACAACAGTGACCATCATCACAACAACAATCACATAACACAATAAAAATCTTATTACATCAATTAGCAACCCAAATACTAAGTAGGGAAACCCTACCTTTTCGCCAAACCGCAGCAAATCACAATCAATCTATCAACAATATTCTTTTGTGAATTCGTTCCCTTACACATGCAATTAACATAATTAATACTAACCTTTATTTTACTTTCCCCCAAATCAATTAGGGTTTATAACAATGCATACAAATCACAAAGTAGAGATACATACCAATGCAATCAACAAAGTAGCGATATATCGGATCCTGCAAGGAAAGATTAAGGATGTTATTGAGGAGTTAAAGAGAGTTTTTGAGAAAAAGAAATTGGGTTTTGCTGTGAAACGTAATTGTGATTATAAATCTTTACTTCTTTATAAATCTTTAATCAACCGTCCTACTAATCCTCGAAACCCGTCATACTCGGTCGAGTACAACATGTACTCGGTCGAGTGTATATCTCACTCGGCCGAGTACACAAGAACATAACTATAATTAAATAACAGACCAAACGACTCGGCCGAATACACTACACTCGACCGAGTACATTATCCACTTGGCCGAATAAGCTCTACTCGACCGAGTGCCATGTACCCAATATACGGAGTATTACAGTCTACTCTCCTTAAGAACGAACTTCGTCCTCGAAGTTCACAACTCATACTCCTACAACACTAACACCCCCACCAACAACCAACACAAGACACAACACAACAACCACACAACACAACACCTACCATATGACATGCATACTACCCATCAACAACTACCAGCATCAACCATGATATAAACTAGCAAGATGCAACTACCTCCTACCAATAACAAATAATACAAGACAACAACTACACACAGCACAAGACACAATTCGTACACAACAAGGCCAACTTTATGACCTCTAACCAAACCCCCAACATTTGACAAGGACTCTACCAATCACATATCACCTCAAAACAACCCAACACCAAGTCCATAACAACTGCACTAAGACCAATAACCAATAATAAAACAAAAGTCTTACTAAACTAATACGAGCTATTACATTCTTCCCTCCTTAAAAATTAACTTCGTCCCCGAAGTTCACACCCTTATTACAAACAAAAGAAATCAAGCATTCAAGACACCACTAGCATCATCATATACTAAAGGTACCCTCAAAGATCGCCACAATCCGGTACACAACCTAATCCAAAACTCCAACAATACACACCTTGGCCCTTACCACATAAAAAATCCTCCACAAGACATTCTAACTAATACTTACCAACACCTTTCTTTTAATGATACCGAAATACCCACAACACACATCTCCTTTTGCCTCATAACCTTTTATTACATTAACACTATTACTTTCTTCCATGCTTCCCACCCTACAAAACAATTCTATTCTTTCACGGAACCCAAAATCGATCATCATCGAATAACTTAGACCGCAACGCTACCGTCATGCATATAATAATACTTTGACCGCACGACTGATTAACAATAATTCACCAATTTTTTTTTTTTGCCTACCAATCACCATACTGTCTAAATATTCCACAAAATAAAGCTACTACAATAAGACATCCCGCTCTCCTCAAAAGCCGCTACGCCCTTTAACCCATTTACTATATTGCCATCATCCCGTCTTACCCAAAATCGCTTAACACTCTAATACCACAATGCCAATTATACGACAACCTCAAACACCATTCATTATTGACATTACCTAGAATCTATCCAGGAATCCTCAATATGAAACATTAGCTCAATCATTTACCATGATTACTCATAACATCCTTTTGAATTCTCGCCCTATCTCAACCACACAATACTCAACCTAAAATTCTCATTCACCCAAACTCGTAACATTGATCCTTACTGTCAACAAATCCATTCATCCGAACATGATACACTCTAACATCATATCCATATAACTCTTCTAAATGCTAATGAATCACTTGCACCCACAAGCACATCACAATCAAATTTCGCGACCACTCCATGCCTACCAAGTCAAAACATCCAAATTTCCACGTGGAAATTCTTAAAAACCAAGCCTCTCAACAAAATCTAAAAGGACAAGAAACCTTACAATAGCGACTAAAATTCTTCACCGATTAAACTCTACTCTTACACCCACGAGACAACAGTTAACCCAAACGATAACTATGAAAATACGACATCTATACTTATGCCCGACACATAGATATTGCGCACTCCCAGAACTCGATACACTAACTGACTCACGGGGACTCGCATCACCACATGACCGACAAAACAGACCACCAAACGAATAACACCATTACACCACATAAGACTATTCAAACCATGATAACATAACCTAATTCGACACATAACAAGCTCATAATAACACATAGGTAATCCCAACAAGAAGCTAGATTCCAATATATACCAACGTCACCCTCAAAGCCACAGAACTACGCCACATTACTCTCCTCTTACTCACAAATCCACATTCTTGCCACTCAATACCACAAAGGTTAAGCCGACAACACAACCAATTAGAAACTACCACCTCAACACCTCACATTCCCTTACCAACATGAAAACAAACCGCAAAATTATTACACTTGAAAATACCTCCACGCTCAACTACGACATCTGTCAAATCATACTATAACCTTCGCATAAATTCTTCAACTCAAATTAAACCATCACAAGTCCGCCTCTATCAATCCCTCTCTCCCCGCAAAATAAATCACAAGGTAATAAGACTAATATCCCAAGATAGCTACCAAATATAACCACAATAAGCTCTCACATTTTCTTTTGAGACTTAATAGCTCCCATTCTTTCTTTAGTCCTACATCCTCAATCAAGATTCCACTAACGACTAACAACTTTAACTGAATATTAATTCATAAGTTCTCATTTAAATCTCTTGTTTCCCCATTACATCAACCCAACACTTCAGACTGCCAAATTCAAAAATAACGATATTCTAACAGTACAACACCAAATACTCATACATCTCACACAAGCCACTACCTAGAGTACTTCCAAAAGTCACAATGCTTCCACCTCACTTTCCACAACATTCTCTTCGATTACTAACCGACAAATTCCCATAAAATATTATCTGCCAATATACATATATCGTATTATTTCATCACAAAATCATTTATCAACCCATTCGAAAATATTACCACCTTTTTCAACTCTTTCTTACCAAACTATGTCATTTGCATCTCTAACACTTACCTCAAAATATGAACCTACAAATATTCCCCTTCCACTTGTCTCTTTCTAACTCATAATTCCCAATACAATTCATTTCATGAATTCATAAATATCATTCCATTGACGCTATTTTATTGCTTCAATTATTCCTTTGATTTACCCATTCGCTATCTATACTTCTTCTAATTCATACCAATTACAATTACTCATTATCCCAAAGATTCGCTCTCACTATCTAGTCCCCCAATAACGCGACTACCAACTGGTTACCTAAAGATCCCAAACTCAACAACACGTCGCCAAAAACTCCTAATCATACACAATAATAGTCTCTCTTATCACATTATTTTCCTTCATTCGCTACTAATTCGCCCAAACAAATAACGAACTCATCATATATTATTATTATTATCTATCCTTCACATACCTCAAAACGATGCTTACCTCATATCATACTTTCCAGAATATTTCATCTCCAAAATTATATCTTAGTTATATCTGGATTTCCACCAAAACAATAACATCCAAGTCCTATTTACACATCAAGCGGACTAAGCTCTCTAGGTACTGTTATCATTACATTCTTCTATTTCGGTCATCATCATATATATCCCTAATCAACTCAAACATCCCTATTATCCTCTATATCTTAAACATATTCTCCTTTATAACCATCCACATCTCTCTTCTCAATCCTCAATTCATACATTACCATTCTCTTATTATCGTTTGATCATATAAACACGCACGCCTATATATATTACTCTAACTCACAACCTTATTACACATCTCATATCACAAAACTGGTTTCTCTCTCTCTTGCACAGCTCATAATCTATCCCTCCTAACCATATATAAACCACCCATATCTCGCACAAAACAACACAATCATGGGAAATATTACTCACTTATAGAATCCATCAAACTCACTCCCCAAGACGACACTTCCTTACACATACATTAGATACGAGATGATTAATTACATAACTTAACACAACCATACATTGACAAAACAATTTCACAATTCCCCCACTGTGGCGGAGCCACTCAGTCGAATACAACTCACTCGATCGAACACAAGACACTCGTTCGAGTCGCACACACTCGGTCGAGTGTCAACATACACTCGATCGAGTGACCTAAAAAGAACATTCGTAACCACATTCATGGACTTTTGCTCAATCGAGCCATAATAGTACTCGGTCAAGTCTATCATGCTCAGGCCGAGTGTCACTGCACTCGATGAAGTCACTATTTTCCGCATAAACACTTTCACATCAGCTACCAATACTCGATTGAGTGTCAAGGTGCTCGGTCCAGTATCCCCTACTCGGTCCTTTGATCAATGGGGGGTGAATTGAGTATAGATAAAGTATGCCTACTTTTTCTTTTGTCCATATGAGCGTGAATGAGTAATGAGTAGTTCGAATTTATTGATTAAACTCGACCTAACTAATTGTTTGTCGTGTGTTTGAGAAACAAATAAATACGTAAATCAAACTAAGAAACAAGAGACACAAGGATTTTTGAAGTGGTTAAGTTTCACACGTTGAAACCTACGTCCACTATTTCTCGATTAATAATTTTAGTACCTTCCCACGGATTAAAAAATTACTAACCCACTCGTACAACTAACTCTAGTTGTAACTTAAGGTGAGTAGCGTTAAATACTCGATTTTATCTTACGTTAATAAGAAAGTGTTTTTGTTTGTCCTTTGATGTTCACACAATTGAACGAGTAAGAACAAATCAAGCACTACTATCAAATAACGTTTCTTCAAAAGTAAGATGCAAGAAAGTACGACTTTTCGAAAGTAGATTTTTCAAAATAAAGATTTTACTTGAAATATTTATCACAATGCAAAATATAAAATCTAATGTGAAAAGCTTAATTTTAATGCATGAGGTGCATGGGTATTTATAGTAGTAGAGCTAACTAGGTTTTAATAAAAACCTTAGTATAGCCGTGACCTAACTTGAGTACCAAGATAAGTCTAGGATAAATTCAAAACCCTAATTCACCATATGTCTCCCTTGTTCAACAAGAAAGATACTAGGTTTAGAACCCTATTTAAACTCTAATTGAACACGAAAGCTATTCACAAACAACACGGCTCATAAGCCTTAGTTTCGTGAAGTCTTAGTCCAACATGGTTTTAACAAGATATATTAAGGGTTTAGATTTGAACATATATAAAACCCTAGATAGCATGGCAATTCATAGGTTGTTTTACTAATCAATAGAGAAATCAAAATTAGATTCAAATTAAATAAATTTAAACTATGATCTACCATAAATACACCTCTAATAAAGGTTTGTTTAAAAACTTTATTTAAAATAGTTTAAAATTTAAAACAGCCATACCGATTCCGCAGCTCCAAGGTTATAGTAGAATCACTTATAACCTTGAGCCTGGCAAGTAAGGTTATAGGTAAAACAGCTATAACTTTACTTCCCAAAATTACTATTAAAAGATACCGTTATTGGATGACGACCTATACAATAAAAGCTTCCTGGAGATCTTCAGTATGTTGATCATCACTTCGTTCCAATCTTGAGCTCTTCATCTTGAGCTTCACAAGCTACTTTAATTCTTTATCTTTGATCTTGAGCTGGACTTTCGCCAAGGTTATGAAAGAACTAGTCATAACTTCACTGAGCAGTTCTAAGGTTATGACTCAATGACCTATAACCTTGCAATACCTTTGCTTCACAAATCATCAAGGTTATAGTTGAACAAGCTATAACTTTAAGCGCCAAACCATGTTTAATCTATCAAAGACTAAACAAACAATTACAAGCACAAGCATATACATTATAAGACCAAACATGTCATTATGAAAACCAAACATATGACTATATGGTTCAACACCCACTCGGTCGAGTCATGCAATGATACAACCACATACAGTATTTACACATGCATACTCACATACATAACATATGATATCATTTCTCATACTTCACAACTATTTACATGTTCTCGTCATCTCAATATATCAATATCAATTAGCTCCAAATCATACTCCATTCAAACATGCCACATTTCATTCATATTTTTCGTGTTCATCGTGCAATTCAATTCTTTCATATATATCACATGGCATACATACTTCATATATATAACATATGGTACAAATATACTTCTCATGCCTAAATCACATTCATTTAGTTCATATGCATCCTATACATGCTTCACATAACCATATGTAATTCATATACGTATTACTGCCAATGATAAACACATTCTTTCTGCTTATAATCACAACCATTCAATTCATATTCTCAAAATCACATACATAACATAATCCCATGTAACGCATACATATAACATGCCCGTTAACAATAACATATTTTTATGCAGAAAATCAACACCGTGTAACACATTACATTGCGTTCATGCTCATCATCATGTCATCATATTTCAAGTACATCACATAATCATGCCACATCTCATGTGATTCATATCTCATCACACCATTCACGCCAATCTCATATGATACGCACATACCACAATTCATCTCTCCAATCCATTCCACATCCATCTCCATTCCAAATATTCTCAACATGCAACACATTAACAACAACAAATACACAAAGCGCCCCGGCACTTCCCATGGTGACAAAGTAAGAGCTATAGAGGCAAGAGTGCGATCCCGGGACGTCATCGAATCTTTGCGGTAGCTCCCTACGACTTCTACCCAGGTTCATTTTATTAGACTCTTCTAATTCATTGGGTTCATTGGTTTTAAGTTCCAAAAATGATCGCTCTGATACCACTTTGTAACACGCCCACGCATTTAGGTGGCTTACAATACCCCCTTAGCACGTGGGAGGGCTACCATCTCGGTTGCCCGAGGTAGTACATATCAAAACAAGCCATAAAGAAACAATACTTTATTTAATAAATAGTTTAACTCGAATACATAGTCTCAAAACAGACCGGCATACCATCTGACCAATACTCCAAAGTTAGCAATATTAAAAAAGTAGAAACTAAACAATGTATATACTCTAAATATTGGTGGAAGCTACGATACGATGCAGTGATCCCATCCTTGATCCCAACGTAGCTCTATCGATTACATGTGATCACTTGATCATTACCGCCCATTGGATCACAGCAGTATTGTAAAACAGTAAAAGGGGTCAGCATATGCATATACCAACCAACGTACAAGATAAGCACAAGGGAAAAGAAACGAGAGGGCCACCACAGCGGACACCTCAGTAGACTCAGGTTACCATCCCGGAACATTAATGTGCACATCCCCCACGTAGCGGGATAACTACGGGGGCGAACTCGGGGTGTGATCTGTCTCTCAACGGATTCATCAAACCATAGTAACCATCACAACAATCCCAAACTCCATCATTGTTACAACAGTGACCATCATCACAACAACAATCACATAACACAATAACAATCATATTACATCAATTAGGAACCCAAATACTGAGTAGGTAAACCCTACCTTTTTGCCAATCTGCAGCAAATCACAATCTTCTTTTATGAATTCCTTCCCTTAAACATCCAATTAACATAATTAATACTAACCCTTGTTTCCCTTTTGTTGGACCTATGTTATAGTTTTGATAATGACATGTGTTTACTTGATAATGTGCTTTACTTGATATATCTTTTTTTTTTTGTCGTCTCAATGTAATTGAAATTAAAATCAAATTGCCTTAGGCACACATTACAATAGTCATTGTTAGCATAGCCTCATTCCATCTATCTTCTAAACAAAGCAAACCACCATTACATTAAACCTTTCAAACTACACCACCTTCTATCACTTAGTCTAATTTGCCCTAAGTTAGCATTCATCAATCTTAGTCTAATGTCCATCCTAGCTTGCTCAACAATTTTACTTGGTATCATGCAATATTTATCTATCCTACATATGTTCCTTGCACGCCAAATGCCATAGTGAACTGCAGTGATCACAGCCCAAAAAACCTTCCTCTGAAATCCAAAACCTGCTCTGGTCCTCAGCATTCTGACAGAGTTGTAACAGCAACTCAAATCCATCTGCAACCATTCCTGAACCAAACCATAGCAGCACTTAGTAAAGTAACAGTCCTGAAAAAGATGGGAGTGAGTCTCTATAGCACATCCACATAGAAAACAGTCAACATTCTCAGCAATGCCCATTCCTGCCAGTCTATCCAAAGTCAGTAATCTACCCTGCCAAACCAGCCAATTGATGAAGCAGTGTCTTGGGACATTTAGTCTGTTCCAGACCACCCTGCACCATCCTAATTTAAGCTCTGCATCACCAGCTAACCATGAGTACCCTTTAGAAATAGTGTACTGATCATCAAAGTTCATCCACTTCCCACTAAGCAAAGCATTATTGAACATTGTTTTGACTGAACAGATCTTCCTCCAAGACCAAGAACTATAGCTGCTGGGGGAATAACTCTGCCAGTCCCTCCCCTTGAGATAGACTTTATCAATCCACTTGATCCATAACAAATCCTTCTTAATGGCAATCCACCACACAAGTTTACCTACTGCAGCATTGTTCCAAACCTTGCTATCAACCAAACCCAACTCACCAGTCTCTTTACCTTTTCACATAACTGACCAGGCAACCAAAGGAGCTTTAGAATACACCTCATCACCCTCCCAAAGGAAATTCCTACAAAGGGCCTTGAGCTTATCCATAACCCCACAAGGAAGAATAAACATTTGAGCCCAATAGTTCTGAATCGTACTAAGAACAGCTTTAACCAGAGTCAACCTACCAGTATATGATATTCTCCTCTTATTCCATCCTCTAATCCTTGTTATCATCTTCTCAACTAGGATGTTGCAGTCATTTTTTGAAAGTCTTTTATGAGAAATGGTGACACCAAGATACTTGAAATGAAGTGTTCCTTTTTTGAAACCAGTATGAGCAAAGATAACAGCCTCATCCTCAGCACTAATTCCATTCACAATCAGATCAGATTTGTCACTATTAATGTGCAGACCAGAAGCTCTAGAGAAGAAGTTAAAGCCCTCCACAATAATTAAAATGGATCTCAAATCACCTTTACTTGATATATCATATGCATGTAATTGTGTGTTTTAGTCTTATCATAGCTAACAACAATTACAAGAAAGAAGATCAAAGTTATAGGAGCTTGAGGCATAACTTTGACAAGTTCTGTGAGACAAAGTTATATGAGTTTGAGGTATAATTTCAGAAGTTCCTATGCAAAGTTATAGCTACCTTGGTTATAACTTTAAAGAAACAATTCAAGCAAGATCTACCTCAAATAAAACAAGACTCAAGATGGAGGGTCTTTGTGATCAAGATGAAGAGATGATCCGTATACTGAAGATCTTTGTGAAGATTAGATAGTATAGGTCGTCATTCGGTAATTATTCCATTAGAGTGATTTTAAGTTTGTAAAGTTATGACTCGCTTATAACTTCACATACTAAAGTTCAAAGTTATAGCTTTAACCTATAACTTTGGATGATAAATGTTGATGCATGATTTTGAAAATAAATAGTTTAAATATTTTCAAAAAGAGAAAGAGTATTTTTATATTTATCAAAAGTTTTAATAGAGGATGTATTTCAGAGATTCTATTAATTAGTAATACAACTTATGGGTTGTCATGCTACCTAGGGTTTCTAATATATTCTATCTCAATTTGTTGTTAACCTAATAAGCCCATCTAGTGATTGTGCCACCTAGGGTTTCGTGTAAACCAAGGATTGTGCCTCCTAGGGTTGCGTGCTCCTAGGGTTTTCGTTGGTGATGAGGATTTCGGCCATCATGGTTTAGTTTCCTTGTTTACCTTAACCTAGGATTCTAATATATCTTTACGACAATATTTTGAGATATTAAAGATAAATATATTTCTAAACGATAAACCAAATAATATTTTGAGATATTAAAGATAAATATCTTTCTTAAATAAAGCTAGGGTTTTATATTTTATATCTCTTGTGCTTTTACTATAAATACTCCTTCTATCTCAATCATTTAAACAACGACTTTTATACAATTGAAAGAATTTTCCAAATCGTTTTTAGAGCAAACCTTGAGCAAAATATTTATTATTTTTAGTGTTTGTTTTTCAAAAGAGTCGTGCATCTTCTTTGTCAATCGCTCACGTGAAATACGTTATTGGATAATAGTACATCACATAATCTTACTTATTCTTTAACGAGAATCCTTGTGAGTTATATTATACTTTCTTATTAACGTAAGATAGTATAGAGTATTTAGCGATACTCACCTTGAGTTATAATCATAGTTGATTATACGAGTGAGTTGATAATTTTTGTAATCCTGAGAAAGGTTCTAAAGATTATTAATCGAGAATAGTGGACGTAGGTTTCAACTTGTGAAACTGAACCACTTCAAAAATCACATGTGCCTCTCTTTACTTTTCGTTATTTCGTTACCATTACTTACTTTGATTAATTAATTAGTTGATTTTAATCTATAAGATCAAATAATTAATTACATATCATATAAATCGAAAAAGTGGGGCTAGTTTTTAATACTCAATTACCCCCACCCCCTCTTTCGTATTCGATCAATAGACTGTACACCTTTCCCCCAAATCTATTAGGGTTTATAACAATGCATACAAATCACAAAGTAGAGATACATACCAATGCAATCAACAAAGTAGCGATAGATTGGATCCGGCACGGAAAGATTAAGGATGTTCTTGAGGAGTTAGAGAGAGTTTTTGAGAGAAAAAATAGGGTTTTGTTATGAAACGTAATTGTGATTATGAATCTTAACGCCTTTTATAAATCCTTACTCAATCGTCTGACTAATTCTCGAAACTCGTCGTTGTACTCGGTCGAGTACGACTTACTCGGTCGAGTGTACATCTCACTTGGCCGAGTACAAAAGAACATAACTATAATTAAATAACAGACCAAAAGACTCGGTCGAATACACTATCCACTCGGTCGCGTAAGCTCTACTCGGCCGACTGCCAATTACTCAAAATACAGAGAGAAAGTTAATTAATTAGTGCATAGGTAATTAATTAGTGATAAGTGTATTTTTTAATCTCCCAAATCTCAGCCATCCATCTCCCTCATCCAATGGCTAGGATGAGGACTCAAGGACTCTAAGAAAATGGTGGACTCAATTGAACTAAGCTCTATATATATATATATATATATATATAATTCTCATCAACAAGTAAAATTAATTTTCTTCAATTGGGTCCTTATCACTCCAACCTAAACCCATCAATCTACGTTTCAAGTCACTTGCAAACACCACTTGTAATTTATTAATGAGGAAAAAATTCGGCAGCAATTTCCCTTTGTTTTCTATATACACAATGTTGAATAAATATTTACTCAACATATGCATTCAGAAAACATTAAAGGAATTGTTACCGAACTCTTTCCTCATTAATAAATTACAAGTTATGTGTTTACTACCTAAGTGACTTCAAACGTAGAAAGACAGTCCCAAAACGGGGATTATTCAAAAATTACTCCTAATGAGTAATTTTTGAACGGGTACTAAGTCAATATCAACACATGTAATAATTTGAACATACAAAACACATGTAATAACTAGCTACTAACAACAACAAAAATTTTATTATCAAATGATTAAGACGTAGGGCGAAATTATATTAACAACAACCAAAATTTCATTAACAAAAACAATAATGGCTATTATCCTACGTCAATTAAAGACAAACAAATAATTAAGACGGAAGGTGAAACTAAATTAACATCAAAAATTTCATTAACAAAAAAAATAATGGCTACTATCCTACGTCAATTAAAGACAAACAGATGATTAAGACGGAGGGCGAAATTAAAATAAAGGTAAATATATTACCTAAGGATGAAAATAAACAAACACTTTCCGACAAGATGCGGAGGCGACAAGTAGCTAGTGGTGGTCGACGGTCGGAGGTAGCTAGTGGTGGTCGTCGGATCTACAACAAACAACTAATAAACAACATACTCCCTCCTATTCAAACGAACGTACATGTGGGCCCGGGCACAAGTTTTAAGGAGAAGCTACTTTTTAGACTTTTGCTCATAAACCTCATTACCATTAATGATTCCCACCAAAAAAGTGGGAAAGTTTTGAAATTTTACACAATTTCTGAAATTTACACGTGCGATCCCCCAAAGTGAAAATTTCAAACTTACATTAAGAGTTACATAGCCAAAGTGAAATTTTGGAGGCTAAATTTAAACTTCCCTCCAAATTAATTACAACTTCCAAGGTAGTCTAAATACAATAAATACTCCCTGTTACATCAAATTTCCTCACTACATTTAATACCCTCTTTATCTAATTCTCCTTTCATGGAAAATGATTCCTCCATAAATGCTTCAATTCCTCCATAAATGATCTCATAACTGCAACATTAAATTCTTCTTTCCATTAATAACTGCTTTAAAATATGGGAAAGGGATGCCTAACGACAAATGAAAAGGACGGGATGGCACATTTTATTCTTGCAAACTCGAGTAATGGTGAGCCTGGCCATGGTATCATCAGCGAAGCAGCAAGCAGATGGGGTGTGACCCGAAAAACAGTATGGAAATGGTGGGGACGAGCAAAGATGAAGATGGCTTTAGGTGAGCCTATCCACTTACCATCACATAAAATGGGAAACGCAAACAGACCAAGAGTCATAATAGACAAAGAAGCGATAAAAGCACTTGCCAAAAAGAAGAGGGGAACCATGGTAAAACTCGCAAAACATTTAAATGTCGGTTATGGTACGGTGCAAAGATGGGTTAAAGCAGGTGAAATCAAGAAGCACACAAATGCATTACATCCATCATTAACAGAGGCCAACAAATTTCGACGCCTTATATTTTCACTTAATGCAATATTTCTAGACGACAATGATTTAAACTTCAAGTTTAAAGACATGTCAAATCATGTTCACATCGACGAGAAGTAGTTTTATCTTACAAACACTTCCGACACGTATTATGTATTAGCGGAGGAAGAAGAACCATACCGATCTACTCAATCAAAGAGGTTCATTACCAAAGTAATGTTCATGTGCGCCGTATGCAGGCCAATACTTGGCAGTGACGGTGAAGTCATTTTCGATGGAAAAATAGGGATTTTCCCTTTCACTGAGCAGGTGCCAGCACAAAGAAACAGCAAGCACAGGGCAGCGGGGGTTATCGTCACAAAATCGATAGAATCTGTGACGAAAGAGGTCACTAAATCTTGTCTTATAAACAAGATCATACCAGCAATCAAATAAAAGTGGCCTACGAATGCAAGCAAGACCATAACAATTCAACAAGACAATGCTAGGCCACACATAAAAAATGAAGACCCAGATTTTAGAGCTGCTGCAGACTCAGACGGCTTTAACATTCAACTAGTATTTCAACCACCAAATAGTCATGACTTGAATATTAACGATCTGGGTTTTTTTAGGGCTATACAGTCTTTGCAGAATGAAGACCCATCAAGCAACATAGATGAGTTAGTGGCGTCGGTGGAGAATGCTTTTAAGGTACATCTTCCAAGTAAATTGAATGACAACTTTCTAACTTTGCAATGTGTTATGACAGAAATCTTTAAGTGCAAAGGTCATAACAATTTTCAAATTCCACACATGAAAAAAGGGGTACTACAAAGACAAGGAAGGCTTTCAATCAACTAAATGGTTGATGAAAATTTGGTGAAAGAAGGTGTTACTTACTTAGTGGAACATGGGTTTCAAGCAGAAATTCAAACACTGCTCCATCAGTTGGCTTACAACTTAGAGGATTGAAACTTTGACGAATATCAGTTTAAGTCTGATATGGTTTTCATTTTCATAACAGCAGCACTTCAATAAGTTTTTGGAAATCGTTTTGTTGGTCATGTTTATGAGGTAAACATAGTCACTTCTTTTTGCTGAAATGTTTACATCCTAAACATATAACTAATGCAATGTGTGCTAATTAAGACTTTGTCGTTGGTATTATTGTTATGTTTATGTTTACATCTAAGCATGTAATGAATGTTATGTGTAGTAGTTAAGACTTGGTGGTTGAAATGAATGTTATGTTTATGTTTACATCATAGGCATGAAATGATTAGAAAATCATCATTGTAAGCAGCAGCCTAACAACTCTCAGGAGAAATACTCCTCATCGTTGAGTTGTTTTGGTGCCTCCATCTATCAACATAAGCGTAGGGTGGCATTCAAAACATGTTATTTTGAGCCTCCATCTATATACTTATGTTGGGGTGGCACCAAAAGACGACCCTTAGCCGAAACTTCATCAGGCCGTCTTATTGGAGTAGCATCATTAATATCCGACATCTCTCAACCAAAGCATCATCGAGATAACACACAAAAGCAAGGCCACTATATCAGACCACCAATAACCAATTTAGAATGACCATCAGATCAAACTTATCATATCATAGTTATCAGGGACAGAACCAACAACAATTAACATCCTCAAACAATCAGAATGACCATGAGAGCACCGCCAACACCAACACCAACACCAACACCAACAACAACAAAATCACAGTAGTAAAACGTCAGCATAAACAACAATATTGATACTAAATTAAGACGTGAGTAATGATATCCATACCAAACACCATGACACTAGTAATACTGCCTCATAGAGTAAGGGCCCTTCTGTTTTTTTAAGACAGGTAACATCGTACACATGAAGTCCCATTGTTCACGAACCCGTTTTTCTTTGAAACTGATGTCCTCATCATCAACCTTAAGGGAAGAGGTTGCCTGATTGTCATCATCCTTGCCTGAAATGTCCAACCCGTCATACCCTTCATAAGAATCAGCCACAATAATATCCTTTGGAGACCCACTAAATCTGTCACCGTCAACATGATGAGGCAGATGATTCCTCAAACAATCAGAAAGAGGAACACCATGTTTAGACGCCATTTTAGATTCCTCATCAATGACAGAATCAGGAATATGAACTGTCGAAGAATCAGAATGAGGAACATCATTTTTCGACGCCATCTTAGAATCAGAATGAGGAACACAGTATTTACAAGCTTCAAGATCAATATTTTTGCGACATTCACACAAATTACCATTTCCTAATTTTGTAGATCTAGGGTTTTTGTTCATGTTTTTTTTTGTAAAATCAGATTTGGGGAAATTAGATATGTGAAAGACAATAAGTTAAGATGTTGGCATGTGAATACTTTTGTGAGCTTGAGAGAAGATGGATGAAGGAAGACGGATGAAGGAGAGAAGAGAGAAGACGGATGAAAGAGAGAAGACGGATGAAGGAAGTGAAGAGAGTTAAAATGATTTAGGGTTAGGGTTTTCATTAAATTAGTTGGGTTGGGTTAAGGAAATAATTTAGTGTTTAGAGTTAAAATGGGCTGGGTTTATATAATTTGGGTAAGATAATGGGGTTGTTTAATGTGTTGTTGCCAATGGTATAAGTGTAATAAAAGGAAATTTAAGAGGATACCTTTGTCAATTTTTTTACCAAATAAGGAAGGGGAACATTGGATTGGATAGTCCAAAAAAAGAAAGTGGGTACGTTCGTTTGGATAGGAGGGAGTATAAATTAACAAAAGGAGAAAAGAGAGAGAATGAAATAGTTAATTAAACTTACTAAGGATGTGGTGGTCGGAAAGTGGTAGCCGGAGGAAGTTAGCCGGTGGTAGTAAGGTAGCCGGTGGTCGGAAATGGGGATTTAATTGATTTGGGGGTTAGGTTTTGGGGGAAAAATGAATGAAGAATGACGGAGTTCTTCGTGCGATTTTTACATAAACAGATAATTTCTGACGGAAATTCCGTCAGGAATCCGTCAGGTTCCCGAGATTTCGAAACACTTTCTGACGGAATTTCCGTCAGGATCTATGTTTGACTGGGCCTTAATTGACTATGATATTATTACATACTGAAGGAAATTCCGTCAGTACTCTCCCATTTTACTGACGGAATTTCCGTCAGTGGGAGTATTTACTGACGGAATTTCCGTCAGTACCCGTCAGTGAATTTTGCCGCCTTTGACTTAGTCAACGCGCCATATTCTACTGACGGCTATTGACGGATAATCCGTCAGTTTTATTGTTCCGTCAATTTTTCTGTCAGTAGTCCGTCAGTCATAATAAATTACTGACGGAATTTTTTTTCCGTCAGAAAAACTGTCAGTTTCCCGAGATATCGTTGTAGTGATCAGTCGCCAAAAGGCCTTCTAATTTGTAAAAATACAGGGGGTTTGGCGACTGAAAGTAGTCGCCAAATGAACATTTCAGTCGCCAAAACACCTGTGATGTGACAACCCTCGCGAATGCGGAAATATAAAACATACGAGCATGTGAATTATATAGCGGAAATATGAAGCTTTTAAAAACTTTTATACATGCAAGATAGAAAATACGAGGAGTGTCAAAAATTACAAACCAAATACAAAATACTATAAGAGACGAAGTCTCTCAAAATGTTATCAATATCAAAGTGATTAGCAAACTAGCTAATAAACGTCTAGAGGTGTTTCATCCAGGGACAACGCCCGCTAGCTCACACCCGAACCCAAAATACCACAAGCAAAAAGCCATCCAATCAAGCAACCTGTTCATCCATGAAAAACATGAATGCCACAGTCAGTGGGGAGTAACTCCGGGTTCTCCCAGCCATATCACCTTAAACTGTACATATAAGGAAATACAAAAGTAAAATCATGCATATATAGAGATACATGGGGAGTTTGCAATAAGAATAGTAGGCAATCCCCAATATATAATGATAGGCATGTGGAAATCAAAATCTGAATCATCATTGTTATTCAAAGACTCGGGGAAAGACAACTTAGGCAACCGAAATACGCTCACTAGGGGGCTAGATCTACACCGTTACGGTTATTTAAGTTTGATTAAGATTGAGACTCGACAAACAACCATGCCATAAGTCATGCGATGAACAAATAAATCCAAACATGTATCATCCATTCCGAACCAAATACATTGACGAAGCCCAAATCATGCAATGACCATGAATAATAGTCATGAAATCACGATCAAGAACGACGACACAAGAGACATTCTCTCACGGTTAAATGAAACGCACTAGCACAGTTTTGGTTGTACATGGCATATGATTAATGGCTCCACAGGGAGAAAAGCCTTCCCTGAAAGCATCACACGGATTCAATCCATTTCGTATATATCGACTAATTCCTCCTGGTGTACGGACGCCGATAATAATCCGGTTTCCTAATCTAAAAACTGGCCAGATTGCGGAATAAACGTTTTACGAATTCGACATGCGCTGGACATTTCGCATCCACAGTAATCGGTCTTACACTAGACGCCGAGTACCCCAAATTCGGTAGATCAATTCACGAAAGAGGCGGAAAACGAGCTCAAGCCTCATAACATGCGGTACGCAACATGCAAATAACACCACCTCGCAAGTACACAACATTTGACGGCCGGGTCGAACAACGCATAGCGTTCAACTCCTAACAACGTCGTCGTATGCCCACTAACACATGCAATTAAGCAGTAGGATACCTCTCCGTTCCGACATTCCAGCCTTACGAACGGGAAGGTAGCCAAGGGAATGAGAATACCAAGCACAAGACAAAATAGTGCTCAAACCGTATCATTTGTAAAACACCGACTCAAAGTGGGACATACAAAAAACGTGCACAAAACATGAGAATAAGGAAAATATAAGTTTAATATGTAAAACATGAGTCAATTTGTTACAAACCCATGATACATAAGCATTAGAACAAGTTTATGAAGCATAATGAATAAAAACATAGATCACCTCTCCAAAACAACGTTGTTTGGAAACCAACGAAAACAAGGGTCCACTTCAAACGGTCCTAACTAGAGTTCTAGACATGCAAATGCATAAATTCCAAATGGAGGTGATAGCTTATCCTCTTACGGTTCCAACGAGATGTCACACGCCCAAAACAAGCAAGTAACAAAGGAGATATGATCATTTTACGAAAAGGGGTCAGTGCAGGAAAATTGCAGTCGGCAGCGAGTAACGCAGCCTGCGTCACCACGACGCAGCCTGCGTCCTATTCGGACAGGTACGAGTCACACAAATCTCCACAATTTCACTAAGGCATAACACAAAAATCATAATCATCACAATCATCAATTTCTCATATCAATATTCAACTAACAACACCCATCATCGGACAACCACAATTTCCTAAATTACTTAATCATATTCCTTAAAAACGATTTCTAAACATGGCAAACACATTAAAAAACACGTAAATGTATCGAGTAACCTCACCGTTACCTTTCTCGCGTCTTTAACGGTTTCTTAAACTTCCTAGTCTCCACCCTAACCATACATAGATAATAAAAGATGAATATCATTCACCTTGAGAAAGACGGATAATTTAAAAAGCGAGAAAGACGATAATTTTATTACCAATACGGATAGAGGAAGATAAGAGGGGAAGAATAAGACGAACTTACGTGAATTTGAACAAGAAATGAAGGTGTAGCGATGATTCAAAGATGGATGAAAATGGAGGCAAGGTTTTGGGTTTTTTAGAGAAGAAGAAATGAATTTGAATTGTGGGAAATGAATTAGGTTTAGGGTGAGGAAGGGAGTATATGAGGGAAAAAGTCAACGAAAGTCAAATACGACTTAAGACGGGATTTACATGAAATCTCGCGGAAATTCCAAATACGAACTCGGAAATTCTAAATTTGACTCGGAAAATTAAAATTACGATTAAAACTAAATCTCGCTGAAAAGTAACCGTAAAATATTTTCACTATAAAAATAGGGTACATTTGCGGGTGTTACATGTGATATTGCAAGAAAAATTCTGTTTTCATCCTGCCATTTCGTTACCATACCATACCTGCAAGTATAATAGAAAACAACCATAATTTCACACATTTACAACAACACGATGAGAAACCAACATCCTCATATATATCAAGAAAATTGTCTCAAGTTTCCAAATCTTCTTAAAGGTTAACAAACCAAGTTTAAACAAGCACAAGTCACAAGTTTCTAAACTAATATCAAAAGCCAAGGGTCATATTGGCTTCGGCTTGCATACCACCACCTCCATTGCCTTCATCATAATCTCGCCGAAAGGGAGGCGGACCTTGGTTGCAGTTGTCGAACATGCTTTCCCAAGCCTTAAATTTTTCTTTCATTATCCTTAATTCCTCATCCCTTTCCGTGTTTTTTCTTCTTTCTTCGTTAAGTTGGGCTTGGAGTTTTCCACGACTCCCGGCTCGTAGGTTTGTTTTGAGCTGGAAGGCATTCTTCCCCTTGGAGTTTCGTAAAATACGTCCTTAGCCGACCCAATCCCGTAGACATTCCCCTTCTTGAAACCCTTAACCAAGTCGAACTAAACCTCGTTATCGGACTTGTCGGGTTGCCTAACTTTCTCGGCGGAAAATGCTTCCTACAAAATATAAACATTGTTATTAAAAATAACTACAAAGTTTGTTAAACATTCAAAAAAATGAACTTATTGTAAAAATCCAAAAATGGTTTGAAAATTACATATAATTCCTTATCTTTTGGCTTTATCCAATATCTTCTATTGTCTTGGAGTCGGGAATGGGTGTCAAGAAAGAGCTCTGGAGCCGTGGGCGTGTTAGCTTTTTTCTTCTTACCCTTCTAAAAGAAGAAATTAAAGACTTGTATAAGAAGATTTTAATAATAAAAAGAATTAAAGTTATAATTTTCAAATGGACGAAAAAGTGAAAATTATAACTTACACCCAAAACTAGGTCCAAGAAAGATCGAGATCCTGCGTGATGTGACGGCTCAGTCGCTCCATCTTTCTTTCCTCCTTTTTTATTTTTGGATGCTTGGGCCGACCTAGCCTGAAACTCCGGAGTTTCACGATATTTAAGCATATCTTCATATGCACCACCTACAAGTTAAATAAGTATTATAAAATATGATAAAATGTGTTAAATTATAACTATATACAAATAACAAAAAAATTAAATACCTCTCATATGCTCCGGCTCCTTCTTCCTCTTGACAACCTTATACATGTTGTCCCTTAACCGTCTAGTGCATGTCTCATTGTACCTTTGACGTACAATATACTCTAATCCGGCCGGCCAGTCAAATGTTTTCTACAATTTAAAAGGTAAGTATTAGTAAAATAAATTATTAATTGAAAATTATAATAATATAACAAAATATAAACAAAAATAATATACCCTAAAATTATTGAACCATTCCTCTTTTTGTGTGGAGGTAGCCTTTGTCCAACAAGTAGGAGCAACCCCCGTCATCTTCATCTTTGTACTTTGAGTACAACCTCGTACAACCTTTTGAGACGAAAACCTGAAAAATAAATTATGGAATAGTATGCATTTATGTTAAATAATGTAATATAATTATAAAATAATAAATTAAAGACATTGGTCGTTGTCTTACCAAAAACCCGCGGGATCAAGTATCATCTTCCCTTCCAAGGTGAACTGGATCGTCTCCGATGTCTGATCCGAGGACTCATCGTCATTGGTCGATTCCTCGACCAACGGATTCTGCTGATCAATAACCTTCATCTCCTCCTCGTCGACTTAGTATGTTATGTATCCCACATTGAAAAATAATGTAGGCGTGGTGAATATACTATGTATAAAAAGAAAAATTGTCTCACATTGAAAAATTAGCATTAGTTAGGGTGATCGTATGATTAAAAATAGGAGTAATTATTGGAACTTATGTATCCATACAAAAAATTTTGAGTCTCTTAAATATTGTCTTAGAGACCTCTTAAAAGTTTGTATTAGTATCTTTTCAATATTGACGTTTATATAACCAAAAATTAATTTAGGAAAGTATGATAAAAAAAAGTAAAATATATTTTAATTATTTTAATATATATTTCATATATTATATTCAAGGGGCGTTTATAATTTTTATATATATTTTTTACTTTTCCTTAGACAAAAAGGTATTCTAAAAAAATAATGAACATAATATTATTATATTCCTGGTAAAAATGTTATCATTAGAGTATAGATTCTAATATAATTTATACATATTTGGGTGTAATTCTTAGTATGTTAGTTGTTCCACACCGAAAAGTAATATAGGTATGGTGAATATAATACCTATAAATAGTTGAATGGTCCCATATCGAAAAATTACACAAAGTGAGATGATCTTATGATTACAAATATGAGCCTTTTGAGTGTTGTCTATCAGAGTTCTTAAGAGTATAATAGAATATCAAAAAATTTATCAAAAAATAATTTAGGAAAATATCATAAATAATACTATCAATCAAGAATTAATTAGTTTATAGAAAAATATGGTGTACCACTTAGGATGCTATTTGTCTCACATTAAACAATAATGTAGGTGCGGTAAGTATACAACATATATATAAATAGTACAATTGTCCCACATCAAAAAATGGTCATAAGATGGAGTGATCTTATGATTATAAATAAAAGACATCCTTAAAACTTAGGTATCAACCCAAAATTTCTTTTGAGCCTCTTAAGTATTGTCTTAGAGAGTTCTTAACAGTGTATTATCACATTGATCAAAAATTAAATTAAGAAAATATCATATATAATATTCTAGATATAAAAAAGAAAGTGGAGAATCTTTAGTTATTATTATATATACTTCCTATATTATAATCAAGTGATATTTATAATTTTTATATAAAAATAATTACGTTTCATTTAACAAAAAAAAAATTAAAAAAAATATATAAAATAAATAACGAAACATAATGTGAGATTGTAAGTGTGGTAAATTTACTACGTATAAATAATATAGTTGTCCAACATTGGATAATTATCATAAGGTGGGGTGATCATGTAAATCTGTAGTTATAAATATGAGTCGTCTTTGGAACTTAAATATCAACCCAATGAGTTTCTTACATATTGTCTTAGAGAACTCTTACAAGTTTGTATTATCATATTCACATTAGGAAAACTTACATCATCAAAAATTAAGTTTGTATTGCCATTTTCACAATAGTAGATTTGTTACATATCAGACAATTAGCATAAGGTGTGGTGATTCTATGATTACACATTAGGAGTTATATTTGAAACTTATGTTTTAACCCAAAATCTTTCGAGTCTCTTAAGCATTGTCTTAGAGAGTTTTATGTACCTTGGATCATTTTTTTTTGTGAATGTATCAATCAAAACATATGTAAACCTAATAAATGATTTGAACGGGCTGAGAGAGTCATGTTAATTTTTTCCAGATCATAGTATAGGTCAAATATAACTTGAGTCTTGATAAAGTTGGTAAAATATGGTTAAAATAAAAGTTGACTCAATAAATCAATATTATTTTTTAAAAAATTATATTTTATTATAGTCTTATAAGTTAATTGTTATCGAAAATTTATGAAAATGACATTAATGTAAACCCGTGCATCATACATGCATAAAATCTAGTTTAAGGCAAAACTCAGATTATCAAAGTGAAAAAATCCTAATTATATGTATACTATCAAGCTAAAACCCAATTCATACCGACTATTTCAAGATATATGAAACGAGATTGAACAAAAGTTAAAGTTTCACAAGGCTTTAACCGGGGCTAATTCTAAAGCTTAAGTGCAATTGCTCAAAAGTCCAAAAGTCTCAAAAGCCCATACCAATAGACTTTAGTCATGTTCTAAAGGTGTTAAGCGTCAAGTCAGCAATTCAGCATACCTTTTTGGGTCATTGCCGGAGGCAATTGATGCGTTGAACTTTATTGAATCGCTTCAAAAATATTATAAAATAATGTTATTTTTCAACTGTTATTTGGCTTAGTTATTTTTTATTAAGTCAAGCGTATGAAGCTAAACACTAAATCGTGTTTATTTGGATTAATATAAAGCTTAATGATTTTAGGGTCACAATATTATCATGTCAATATCAAGCCAAGGTCTGGCTCATATCTGGTTGGATCGAATTCGGTTCACATCATTGTTCATTGGCTTGTACCGAGTATCGGGTCGCAAACGGGTTTGGTCGAGTCGAATAAAGTCTATTTTGGGTTGCTAAATTTTCAAATTTTGAAGGATCGATTTCCGAACAGGTCGAATCACCTCTAGTCACGTACATGTAGATTAAATTGAGGAGGAAGATTTTGAAACATACTCCCTCCTTCTCAAGGAAGTGTTAGTGGTTAGTTTGTTACCTATTCCATTTTGCACAAAGAATAAGAAAAGAATATAAATATGAGATAGACTAATATAATAAAGAAAACATATTTGCATACACTAGTCACTTGTCTAATACACCCAAAATAGAAATAAATAATAAATGAATAACACAATTTGTTAAAGTATTGAACAGGATATTGGTTTTGTTTGGAATTGATTGATTGTATTTCATTCATCTTGCTTGTTTCTTATACACAATACATTGACATCTCAAAGTCTACATAACATAATTCATTGAACTAGGAAAACACAATTCATTGAATTAGGAATTATGTGTTATAATTCATATTTATTGCTTAAGACCATATTAACTCCTAATACCTTCCCGCAATCGTAAAGACAGTAGTACGAACTTTACGATTGGAGAAATACATGAAAAGAACTTCATTCAAAAAAAGAACTTCATCTTCTCAAGGGAGATAATTCTTATTTATTGCTCTGATATCATGTTGTATTTTATAGAAGATTATGATTTGATTATAATTGCTTGTGTGTTTCATTATTCATTGATAACTAATTTATAGTACAAAGGGGGATAATTCCAAAACTTTCATTGGGATTGCAACAATGGAAGATACAGTGGATATAGGGAAGGTACAATGGACTATAGGAAATGACAATAGACTATGAATGTATTGTATTGGCCTAATACAATTTAAAAATAAAAATAGATAATAAATGACTACGATATGAGAGTATGATACCTATATCTAGAGCTGGCAATAGGTGACCCGACCCGAAGAACCGACCTGACTTATCCGAAAACCGACCTGATAGAACCCGTAAATTTGCTGAACTGAAACCGACCTGAACCGACCCGAAGGTTAACCGATAAACCGATGGAACCTGAAATGATATGACCCGAACCGACTTGTGACTCGACCCGACCCGACCCGAAACCCGATTCACCCACAAACCAGACCAGACCTGACCCAAACCGAACCGAACCGACATGTAACCCATTTTAACCCGATTAAACTCGACCCGACTCATAGCCAAATAATCTTTTTTAAGAATCTAAATTCCTTTATAGTTTGTTTTTTTTTGTTAATAAATTTGATATAAAAAATTATCGCTCATTTTATTTTTCAAAACAAAATGTAATCTTAAAATAAATAGTCAGTTGTAAATTTAGTACGCTATATTCCTAGTTATTCTTATTATTAATAATTATATTGCAAGTGATATATGTAGAAAAATTTAATTAACGCTTTGTGAGAAAAAGAGTGTTTAGTTTTGGCTCCATTGAAAACAATAAAGTGAAGAAAGAGTTATGAGTTATGACCATACAATCCGACCACGGTTATTGATTATGATCTTAAAATACAAACCTCAAATACACCATTCTAATAGAGTCTATTCAAAATTAAATACGTAGGATCACCGTCAAGATAATAAATAAAATCTATTTCATAGGTAATTCATTTAGTTCCTTGCCATACTTCATATGTCAAATGTTCAAAACTATGAACTACAAAAACAACTGATTAATTTAGACAAAAAACATTATTTTTTGTCCATAATATAGGCGAATCCGACACTGGATAGGCACTCATGTAGTCATATACTTATAACCGAGGTCGAGCAACATAAGTGTTCAATGAAATTATACGATCATTAACTTTTATAGTGTTACACTCTTATATTTTACAAATATCTTTTGTATCAAGTTTCTCTAATCCAATATTATAATTCATAAGTTCAAA
This sequence comes from Heliosperma pusillum, assembly GCA_022085475.1. Taxonomy (NCBI): domain Eukaryota; kingdom Viridiplantae; phylum Streptophyta; class Magnoliopsida; order Caryophyllales; family Caryophyllaceae; genus Heliosperma; species Heliosperma pusillum. Next base: position 24,808 of record JAIUZE010008019.1, on the reverse strand, counting down.
AGTGATCTTTTAACATAACGACCCGACCATTGACCCGATTAATTTTCAAATTTAAGACGACAACATAAAATACTCGACCCATCAGTAACCCGAAACCAAACCGGTCTCGACCTGATCAAGCATATTGACCTGATATATCCCGACTCATTGGTCAACCGATCCGAAACTGAACCGACCTGTTGTAGTTATTGACCCGATTAACCTGACCCGTAAGCGACCCAACCCGAACCCGACTCGACCTGAATAAGCAACTTGACCCGGCCAAACCCGAGCCCGACATGACCCGAACTGCCTGAACCCAACCCGTAACCGACCTGATTGACCCGATTGACACCTCTACCTATATCCATCAATTTTATACACAAAGTTTTACGTGTAATAATGCACATGCAGTCATCATCTCAGTTTCACGAAGCCGAAAGCCTACATACTTTAACAACTCCTTCGGACTTTAATGTTGATTCAGTTAAAATCATCTAGATATACACTTAAACAATCCAAATAAAGGCTTACAACTTTCACAAGGATTTAGTTTTTGCCTTCTGCTGTCAGTTGACATCTCTATGAGGGTCATGAGGCACTCTAGTAGCTTTGTCTAATACACGCACTAATGTCACGAACAATAAGTTAGCAAGTTTATTATTTTACAAATTATATCATGTAACTGTTTCATGCATAAGTTTCGTGGCATTTTAGTTATTGGCCGTGGAATAAGTGTTGGCCTAACCGGTTGGTATCCAGGGGCGGATCTAAGGTGGGGCCAGGTGGGGCACGTGCCCCCCCGATCTCTAAAAAGTTTGTAATATAGATCTAAATCTACTATATATTATATGTAAATGTAAGTGTCTTAATGGTTAACACTTAACACCTGCCCATTTTTCTTAAGAGACTTGGGTTCAACTCCCTCTTGGTACTCTTTTTAATTAAATAGACCACTATGATTTAAACCCATGTCATTTACTTACTCTAATTTTCCAATTTGTATTAAAAATTTAGTTGTAATGAGATTTGAACCCAACACTTCAAACTAATATACAACTTCCTCAACCATTAGACTACTTGGATTTATTAATAAAATGAATTATTAGTATGTAATATATATCTTAGATCAAGATATTATTCATTAGTAACTACAATTTACATATACTTGAAAGTTAAAGTATTTTATGAAAAAAAAAACAATAAATACCATTTATTAAGGGAAAAGGTTGTGTAGATCCAACTTTTTTTTTCTTTTTTTGCTTCTTACATAAAAAAAAAGTTTTTGTTAAGATGGAAAAAATATACGAAAAAAAAATTGTGCCCCCTTATACCAAATTTCTGCGTCCGCCCCTGTTGGTATCTGAACAAATTCAAGATTGTAAGAAGGAGAGATTGAGTTGTATGAAGAGGAGATTGAATATGAGATAGAGAGTTTGTTAGAGAAATAATTGCAATATTGTATTATGATTTGATAATCTAATTTGTTACATTGCTCATGCTTATATACCAACTAACTATCTCCCTTAACCGACTTATAACAGACTCTTAACTAACTATGACAGCTATAACTAACTATAACAACCTAGCTATGTATTGTCTCCAACACCCCCCACAAGTTGGAGGGTGTTGTAAACAGCCCCAACTTGGATTTCAGCATAGAGTGTTGTGGATCTGACATATCTTTTGTGAGTAGGTCTGATGGTTGTTCCTTTGTTGGCAAATAAGACAGAGTGATCAAACCTTCTTGTAGCTTTTCTCGTACAAAGTGGCAATCCAAATCTATGTGTTTTGTACGTTTGTTGAACACGGGATTCTTTGCTATGTGAATTGCAGCTTGGCTGTCACATTTAATTAGAATAGCTTTAATATATGGTACTTTTAACTCAGTAAGTAGCCTGCTTAGCCAAGCTAGCTTTGCAGTAATTCTGCGCATTGATTTGTATTCAGATTCTGCAGACGAGAGGGAGACTGTTTGCTGCTTCTTTGATTTCCATGACAACAAAGAACCTCCTAGGAAGACTAGACACCCACTAACTGATTTCCTTGTATGAGGGCATGCAGCCCAGTCAGCATCACAAAATCCTTGTAGGGAAAAGTCTTCTTTGTTATTAAACATGATTCCTTGAGAGTAGTCAGCTGCAATGTATCTGAGGACATGAGTTGCTGCTTGCCAGTGTTGATGTATAGGGAATGCCATGAAGTGCCTTAATAATTGTACAGCAAAGGCAATATCAGCCCAAGTGTTTGTTAAGAAATTCAGCTTTCCTACAAGCTTTATGTAGTCTGCAGGATTGTCTATAAGGTCTCCACTGGAATTATCTAGCTTTATTGTAGGATCCAGAGGACTAGAGACCTTCCTGCTGTTGTGACAATCAAACTCTTCTACCAATTCTTGTGAAAACTTCTTTTGTGTGACTGTCATTCCACTGTCTAGTGTTATGAACTCCATTCCCAAAAAATAATGTAGTTTTCCTAAATCCTCTATCTTGAAGGTTTCATCTAAGAACCTCTTCATGTGTCAGAGATTTCTGTTGTATTATCTCCAATAAGTAAAATATCATCCACATAGACAACAATATACAAAACATTTCCATCTACCTTCTTATAGAATAAGGAATAATCATTGAGAGATTTCTTATACCCTTTAGTATTCAAACAATGACTTGGCTTGGCATTACATTGCCTAGAAGCCTGTTTTAGACCATATAGGGACTTTTGCAATTTGCAAACTGTTTTAGTATCTTGAACATGTATCCCTGGTGGGATCATCATAAACACTTCTTCATGTAAGTCACCATGTAAGAAGGCATTGTTTACATCAAGTTGTGTCATACTCCATATCTTCTTTACTGTTACAGCTATTAATGAACGTATTGTTGTCATCTTAACCACATGATATCTTTCTATAGAGCCATCTGAGCGTTGTTTGACTTTGAACACCCATTTGCAAGAAATTGCCTTTTTTTCCAGGTGGAATAGAGACAAGGGACCATGTGTTGTTAGCCTCTAGAGCATTAAACTCAGCCTTTATTGCCTCTTGCCATTCAGGGTAAATAGCAGCCTCGTCATAACTCTTTGGTTCTTGAATAGGTATCATACTATTGATACTTGAATTGGAGTTGGATACAACAGAAAAACATAGAGGAGGTTTTCTAGGTAAATAATTCTCACAAATAGAAGTCAAAGTATGACAACACACACCAGAAGTATTGACATTACAATTATTGGACATTGTGCAATCATAATGTTGCAAATATGATGGTGGTCTGGTCTGTCTGGTTGATTGTCTATTGACTATGTTTGAAATGTCAATTGGACGTACATTGTCTCTGTTATCAGAAAATTCTAAATCAGTATGAACATCAAAATCCTGTATATTATCAGTCACAGTATATTGAACATCATTTGAAGGTCCTGTAAAACTTTTATCACCAGAAGGAAATATATGTTCATGAAACACAACATCTCTAGACACTAAAATCTCTTTGGTTTCAATATTTAGCAGCTTATAAGCTTTCTTTCCAAGAGGATAACCTAGGAAAATGCAAGTGACAGACGTGGAGGTAAACTTGTGTCTCCCAGGTTTAGGAGAAGAAGCATAAACAAGGCATCCAAAAAATCTCATATGAGACAAATCAGGTTGTCTGCCAAATAAAACTTGGTAAGACGATAAATGTCCTAAAACTTTAGTGGGAATTCTGTTAATAATATAGGTTGCCCTTAATATACATTCCCCTCAATAAGTGGTAGGTAGTTTAGACTGAAATCTCATAGCCCTTGCAGTCTCCAAAAGATGTTTGTGTTTTCTTTCTACAGTCCCATTTTGTTGGGGTGTATGGAAGCACGAAGTCTGATGAAAGATCCCATTGGCAGCAAAGAATTGAGAAGTAATATTGCTAGAACCTAGTTCAAAATCTAATAACCTTCACCTTCTTCCCAAACTGAGTGTCAACCATTTGTTCAGAATGAGGAAGCAGATAAAGATCATGATGAGGTCTCAAGAAAAAGTCTTGCAAAAAAACAAATGTTAGGGGTGAAAGTAACTATTGTCTTTAACTGTTTACTCAATTTACTTATTGATAACAAATTGTATTTGAAACAAAGCACATAAAGAACATCACGCAGACAAAGTTCAAAGTTAACAACAACAGTCCCAATAGTGTCAATTTTGACAGTATTGCCATTTGGCAAAGAAATGGAATGAGGGTGTGTAAGGGTCTTGAAATCAGAAAATATAGCTTTGTTAGAATACATGTGATCACTAGCCCCGACATGTGTCTAGTTAAGTAAAACATTTAAAGCTGTAGAAGAGGGGTAGTCAATACCTGCAAAGTTTGCAGAAGAATTCTCAATTAAACTTCCTGTATTATTGTTGTTGGATTGAATAAACCCATTAGAAGTAGTATTTCCAAAAGCATTGAAGGCAGGATTACCCAGAATACCCTCCTGATCAGAGAAAACGTTCCCTGCATATTTTGCAGATGCCAGCGGTTATCAATAAGTTTTTGGCCTGCTTTCTTGCAATAATTGCAGAAAGGGATGCTTGGTTGTTCTTCAATGACATCAGTCTTTCCTTTCTAGTTACTGGCTGGTTGCTTATACTGTTGGTGTGATGGAGAGTTGTTTTGAGGAGTATTTCTTCTGCAGTAGGTCTTGCTTAAGACGGGTCGGATCTTACAACAGGTATTTTGTGAGAGGAAATGGGTAGAGGGGACAAGGTGGGCTCCCCCCATGTGCTCTCCACTCACCCTTAATGGGTATTTTGTGAGAGAATATGGTATCCGTCTTAAGCTTAATACGGATACCTCCGTCTGAAATAAGAATTTGTGTTTCTTCTGTTGTAATTGTTGTTTTGGAAATTATTACCAGATATAGGGCTTTGATAATTCTTCTGACTGTATGTATTATACCCTCAACAGTATGGATTCCTAGTACCTTAGATTTTAAGAAGGGAAATGGGTGAATTAGGTACCTTTTAAAATTTTCAACTAGTTCTTTATGAATTAAAGTGAGTTGAGTCGAAGAGTAAAGAAGAGTTCTGATCGTGGCAACAGTCAGTTGAACTGTTACCAGTTCCTTTCAGATTGAAGCAAAGTTGTAGCTGACAGTATTGATGACTGTTGCTATGCTAAAGTAAAGTACGTTAATTAAAAGTGCAGCGGAATTAAATAATATAAAGATCAGCGGAAATAATAAAAGGAAAGATCAACACACGATTTTGAATTGGTTCGGCCTTCACTCTAAGGGCCTACGTCCAAGCTTCATTATATTGCTTTGTTAATAAGAAATCTACTCCGACAACTTAAAAACCCCTACAATAAAATGGCCAACAACCTATTCCGGTTGCGAAAGCGTTTAAGAAAACACTTGTTCTAAAACTCGACTCTTGAACTGAAAAGTTACAGGATCTTTGTTCCTCAAATGTTGTTCTCAAAAAGAACTTGTGAGGACAAGTTTAAGATCTAACTATTCAAGTAACAAGAACATATTACAATGACAACAGTAGTCTAGACTGTAACTCTTGAAGACTTTGAAATAATTTGCAAAGAGAAAGGTTTTGAAAACACTTCAAATAATTTTGCAAATGAAAGATTATGCTCTAGAAAGTCTTAGGAAATCTGAGAGATAAGTGCTCTCTATTTATAGAGAAATGAGGATGACTTGAAATGATTAAATAAATAGCTTGCAAGTGGCCAAAAATGATGTTTCACAAAAGTAGGTATTTGGCAACAAAGGTAGACTAGAAAGAATATCTCAAAGACTTTCTTAAATTGATTATACCTTCTGATTTTTACTATGAAACAAACACAAAAGGACAAGATCTTTTAAGGGGAAAGATGGAAAAACCAAGCTTTGCTTTTTGAGAAGAAAAAGGTGTTTATCCATTTTAAGAAAGATGATTTCAAAAAGATTCTTTTCCCCCTCTTTTACTTACAAACCACTTTCAAATCATATCAAATAAATTGCAATCTCAGATTTTTAGAGGGAAACTCGTTTTCAAAGGATTTTGGATTTAAATATGAAAACCGAGTTTGTTCAAGAGGTTACAGACAAAGGCAACAGTCACACTCACTGTGACTATAGCAGATAAGTGTTACTCTTGCCTTTCAAACATAGGCAACAGTCATACTTACTGTTATCAAACAGATGAGTATAACTCTTGCCATTTCTCGTTGTCATGTAGTATACTCAAGTACTTTTACAAATGTGCTCACATTTTAAACCAACAACAACTATGACCGAATTCTTGACTTCTTTCTTGATCAACATTGCAATTGGAGAGGCATTGGAACCTAAGAGATAATCACTTGACAAACATGTTAAATTGGCATGTCATCATCAATATAAACCCAACAAATTCCCCCTTTGATGATGACAAGCCCAATAAACGATTGTTCCCAAAAGTTCCCCCTCAATTGGTCAGTCAATAATCCATGCAAATGAGAATAAGGTCAAACTATGTTTATGCAATTTGACAAGAACCTAGGATCAAGTCACAGACGTAGCTACTGTTACTACTTACCCTAAGGTATTAAGCAAGAGTTAAAGAATTGCATGCGCACACAGCATGAGTTTACCTCTTCCCTTCTTGATATCATCAAAGGGTAAAGAAGTCTCCCCCGGACACAGACAAAGCAAACATAATTATCAATAACATAATATTTATTACTAAGCACAAAACTAAAGTTCAACGAAAGGACTTGAGTAGGTTTGTTTAGTACGCCACCAAAGGATAGAAGGAGGCGAGCAAAAAAGATCAAGACGATCAAAGTACGATGGGATCATGGTTGTCTAGATCGTCAATAGCCATATGCTTCTCACAAAGGTCCTCCTAAATATTCCTTCCTTCTTCTTTCATGAAGGCATAGATATCATCAAAAAGAACCACAAGACTCTCAAGTTTTCCCCCGAAATGCTCCTTATCACACCCTTTGGTCTTTGTCACACCCATGGAAGTCAATTTACCATTTTGAACTCGAACACTTATTTTCTCAAATTGACATATGTAGTGACCCAAAACTTGTGTTCACCGTCAACCCTTTATATCTTGAAAAGCAAAGATAACCAAACACCATATGCAAGTTGTAACTAGAAGAGCGAGGTGAGATAACCAAATATACAATACCTCGGTGGAGAAAGCCAAGCTCATAACTTTAGGATTCACGCCTTTTTTTGGCGATTTTAGAGCTTGGGATCTCTTAGAAAGTCAAGTCATCCTCAATTATGGTCACCCTTTTCGAAAGAGCGACGATTTTCTTAGCATACCCTTTTGTCGAATAATACCTTTGTGTTGAGAAAGTTTTGAGAGGGTTGAGAGGTCATCTTGATTTGAGGTGAGGAGATGGTAGCATTTAGGCTCGTTTTTATCATGGTAAAAGAGGAACCTAGGGTTTTGTTTTATTGAGAGAGAAGGTAAGTGAGTGAAGGTGAATGGTTGAATTTTGATTTTTGAGTGTGTTGATTTTTTTGAGGAAAAATAGTGACAAACTTTACTAACCATATCATTTCAAGTAGTTGAACTTAATTGAATACAAAATATTGTCATGCTATGTAAAGATTAAAATGAGGTGCAATGACTAGATTAAGAGGAAACATGCTTACATACCAATCTCATCAATCATGTGGGAAATTAGCAAACACATATTAGAATTACAAGCAATTAATTAAACCAATTTCCAACCGAAGTTTTTCGAATTGTTCTCTTGCAAGTGGTTTAGTAAATATGTCGGCAATTTGATCTTCGGTTTTGCAAAAGATAAGTTTAATATGACCTTTTCTACATAACCACGGAGAAAATGATGACGAATCTCATTGTGTTTAGTTCGCGAGTGTTGAATAGGATTTTTGGAAATATTAATCGCACTCGAATAATCACACATAATAGAAATTAAGTCAAAGATCATACCAAAGTCATGTAGTTGTTGTCGAATCCCAAGAAATTGTGAGCAACATTGAGCGGCACTAATGTATTCACTTTCGGCCGTTGAGATAGCAACCGTGTTTTGCGTTTTTGATCCCCAAGAGATAAGACAAGTAACCAAGAAGGTAGCAATTACGTATGTATTCTTTCGATCTAATTTTTCTCGCATTGGTTGAGCTCTTCTTGCATGGCCATCAACCAGTAGGCATCAGTCAATGCTACTGTTACCTTAGCCGGTTCGATTTGAGAGATGAATGCATTATGGGCACAAAAGATATTGAGGGAGGCTCTTGTTTTGATTCCCGACCGCACATCACTTGTTAGGTTGTTGGTGAGTGGGTGAGAACTCTGATGTTTCCACTTCTTAGGCTTGAAGGTTGTTTGTTCCCCCTCAGTTGAATCACCATCAACGAGTTGAATGATTTGATGAGAAGGTTCATTGATTTGAGTACTGACAGAGGTCACAGTAGGTGCTACTGTGACTCATGGAGTGCATTAATCAGTTCCCCCGAACTGCTGCCTTTGTCAGTAGGCAACAGTGGGGATGTCTGTTGCTATTCTGTTTCAACTCTTTCCACCATTTCTTCAATATTTATTGATTCCTCTTGAATCAGTCCAATTTCGAACTCATCATTTTCCTCATCATTTTGTTCCTTTCTTGTTGTCACCAAATGTTACCGTGCCACCATCAGAAGCTTCAAGTGAGAGGAATTGGCTTCTATCTCCCGTCATGTGACCAGAGCATCCACTATCAAGGTACCAATTGCGGCCGTCTCTCACTAAGCCCTACAAGAGATTAGAGTTTTAGTTTAGGAACCCAAATAAATTTGGGTCCCTTTTTGTGCCTTGCTTGGTTTAATAAACCTCTTCTAACCCATATTTGCTTGACCACTTTAGTGTTCCTATTGATGTCATTAAAACTTTTGTTACATCCATTAAAAACGTGACCCGTCTTGCCACAATAGTTGCACACAACATATTCGGGAAGCCCGGCGTACTTTCTCCTTCTAAAATCGGTTTTGGTTGGATCTTGGTTTCGAAAGCAACAGTGAGTCATACTGTTGCCTTTGAAACCAAGACCAACTTTCTTCTCATGATCGAAAGATTGAGAGGTGAGAAAGTTGAGCACGGTTTTACTACCTTCCCATTTTTGATAAAAGAGTTTTGCTTCCAAAATATTTTTGTAGAGTTTCTCTATTTTGGCAAGATTGGTCATATTGGTTTGTTGAAAGATTTCTAATTCCTTTTTCTTTTCAACATATTTAGATTTAAGATCCATGACGGAATTAGACTTCTCTTCAACATGAAGTTGAGACTAGACACACATTGTTCCGAGTGTATCCATCTTTCATGACGGTTTCTACATTCAATTTTGAGAGTTTCACATTCATTCTTTAAGTGATCACGTTCCTTAGTGAGAAAAGAAATTTGATTCTTTAAGGTCAAGTTTTCATTGTTGTGATCATAACAGTACAGGAGACTGTGGCTTTCAAACGATCAATTTCATCGATCAACTCACCAATTTCGACTTTAAACATTTCTTGATCCTTTAAAATGTTATCACGTTCTTCGGTTAATGTGGAAACTTGTGAGATTAAGGAAATGTTAACATTTTGAACTTCAGAATCAGAGGAGGACTCGGTGACTGTAGTCGACTCAAGTTGTTTAGTCAGATTTTTGTTTAACTTGTAGAGTCTTTTCATTTCTTTCTCAATCTCAGAGGTAACAGTCAGAGACTCTGTTGCTTTTAGTTCATTTTTCAGGAGGACATTTTCCTCCGTTATCTCCTCAATCTCATCTTGCATCACATTCAATTTTTCTGTTTGAGCACGACATTTGTCAAAGAGTTTGTCAAGAAGTTGACATACCTTACTTTTGGAATAGGTTCTAACCTTGGCTTTAAGGTTTTTTACCTCATTGTCGGACTCTGAGTCGGAATCATCGAGATAGGCCATGAGACATGTAAGAGTTTCGTTTTTGATAGTTTTTGATTTGGTTTGATTTGTTAAGCACATCTTAGCCTTAAGATCATCCTCGATGTCATCATCGTCATCGGATTCAGGCATTCCCCAAATGGCGGACATGACTTTGTGTTTCATTTCGCTTTTAGCTTTGTCTCTCTTTTCCTTAGATTTAATATCTCCTCACTTTGGACATTCTTTAATTTGGTGGGATTTATCACCACACTTAAAGCATCCAACTCCATTGAGTCTTTTCTTAGGAAAATGTTTTTTCATGGTATTATTATTGAACTTCTTTTGACCATAGCTATTTACCATTCCTCCTATATTACGAGAGAACACGGCGAATTCATCTTCTCCATTGTCTTCCTCATCACTTGAGGTGGACTTAAGAGCGAGCCCTTTCCCTTTAGGATCATCACTAGGATTCTTTAAAAGAATTTGCTCATAAGCCATTAGTGATCCCATTAGTTCATGAAGGGTTAGAATCGAAAGGTCTTTAGCTTCTTCGATGGCCGTGACCTTAGCTCTCCATTTGAGAGAGAGACTTCAAAGAATTTTTCGCACAAGGTCCTCGGACTCGAAGGTCCTACCAAGGCTTTTAAGTTCATTAATAATACTAGAAAAACGAGAAGAGAGACTATTGATGGAATCGTCTTTGGTCATATTGAACAACTCATATTGTTGCATGAGTAGATCAATACGATGCTTTTTTACTTGGATGGTTCCTTCATAAGCGAGTTCAAGACAATCCCAAATTTCCTTGGCGGAAGGACAACCGGCAATTCGACTCACATCTTGAGGACCAATGCAATTTTGAAGAATTGTCATTGCCTTTGAGTTCTTTTCGGCCTTTTTATAGTCCTTCTCCTCATACTTTCCTTCGCTTTTAAGAGTTACTTCCCCTTCTTTGGAAGTCTCCGTTATAACGAGGGGACCATTCTTGACAATGATCCAACATTCAAAGTCTATGCTTTTAATGTAATGTTCCATTTTGAGTTTCCACCAACCAAAATTCTCACCGATAAATATCGGGATCTTGGAATGTGTAGAGGAATCCATTTCCCCGGAATCTACTCAAGATAATTAGCCTTATCAAGAGCACGAGACTCTGATACCAATTGAAGAGTATGGATTCCTAGTACCTAAGAGGGGAAGGGGGTGAATTAGGTACCTTTTAAAATTTTCAACTAATTCTTTATGAATTAAAGTGAGTTGAGTCGAAGAGTAAAGAAGAGTTCTGATCGTGGGCAACAGTCAGTTGAACTGTTACCAGTTCCTTTCAGATTGAAGCAAAATTGTAGCTGACAGTATTGATGACTGTTGATATGCTAAAGTAAAGTACGTTAATTAAAAGTGCAGCGGAATTAAATAATATAAAGATCAGCGGAAATAATAAAAGGAAAGATCAACACACGATTTTGAATTGGTTCGGCCTTCACTCTAAGGGCCTACGTCCAATCTTCATTATATTGCTTTGTTAATAAGAAATCTACTCCGACAACTTAAAAACTCCTACAATAAAATGGCCAACAACCTACTCCGGTTGCGAAAGAGTTTAAGAACACACTTGTTCTAAAACTCGACTCTTGAACAGAAAAGTTACAGGATCTTTGTTCCTCAAATGTTGTTCTAAAAAAGAACTTGTGAGGACAATTTTAAGATCTAACTATTCAAGTAACAAGAACATATTACAATGGCAACAGTAGTCTAGACTGTAACTCTTGAAGACTTTGAAATAATTTGCAAAGAGAAAGGTTTTGAAAACATTTCAAATAATTTTGCAAATGAAAGATTATGCTTTAGAAAGTCTTAGGAAATCTGAGAGATAAGTGCTCTCTATTTATAGAGAAATGAGGATGACTTGAAATGATTAAATAAATAGCTTGCAAGTGGGCAAAAATGATGTTTCACAAAAGTAGGTATTTGGCAACAAAGGTAGACTAGAAAGAATAGCTCAAAGACTTTCTTAAATTGATTATACCTTCTGATTTTTACTATATTGAAACAAACACAAAAGGACAAGATCTTTTAAGGGGAAAGATGGAAAAACCAAGCTTTGCTTTTTGAGAAGAAAAAGGTGTTTATCCATTTTAAGGAAGATGATTTCAAAAAGATTCTTTTCCCCCTCTTTTACTTACAAACCACTTTCAAATCATTTCAAATAAATTGCAATCTCAGTTTTTTAAAGGGAAACTCGTTTTCAAAGGATTTTGGATTTAAATATGAAAACCGAGTTTGTTCAAGAGGTTACAGACAAAGGCAACAGTCACGCTCACTGTGACTATAGCAGATAAGTGTTACTCTAGCCTTTCAGACATAGGCAACAGTCATACTTACTGTTATCAAACAGATGAGTATAACTCTTGTCATTTCTCGTTGTCATGTAGTATACTCAAGTACTTTTACAAATGTGCTCACATTTTAACCCAACAACAACTATGACCGAATTCTTGACTTGATCTTGACTTCTTTCTTGATCAACATTGCAATTGGAGAGGCATTGGAACCTAAGAGATAATCACTTGACAAACATGTTAAATTGGCATGTTATCATCAATATAAACCCAACATACCCTCCATGATTTACTTTGTAGTTTATGTACTCGACGTAAAGCGCAGCAGAATCAGTTTGAAATTGAGCAGAACTCTGGATCTCTCTTTTTCCTTCCTCCTAAAGAAGATTGTTGTAGCAGATAAGTGTTACTCTTGCCTTTCAGACATAGGCAACATTCATACTTACTGTTATCAAACAGATGAGTATAACTCTTGTCATTTCTCGTTGTCATGTAGTATACTCAAGTACTTTTACAAATGTGCTCACATTTTAACCCAACAACAACTATGACCGAATTCTTGACTTGATCTTGACTTCTTTCTTGATCAACATTGCAATTGGAGAGGCATTGGAACCTAAGAGATAATCACTTGACAAACATGTTAAATTGGCATGTTATCATCAATATAAACCCAACATACCCTCCATGATTTACTTTGTAGTTTATGTACTCGACGTAAAGCGCAGCAGAATCAGTTTGAAATTGAGCAGAACTCTGGATCTCTCTTTTTCCTTCCTCCTAAAGAAGATTGTTGTACATGAAAGACAGCTCGGGAAGGGGATGTTGCATCAGAATTGTTCCCCTTATAACAGAATATGTGTCATTTAAACCCATCGAAAATTGAACAATTCTTTGACTTTTTTGGAACTTTTGCTATTTTTCTTTAGACCCACAATAACACCCACAAGAACAAGGAGGATTCAACCCCATACCATCTACTTCATCCCAAACAGGCAACAGCCTTCAATTTTGTGTAGTATGTGGTAATATTGTCATTTCCCTGAGAAAAACCAGACAATTTCTTTTGAATCTCATTCAATTATGCACCATTAGATTGCCCAAACCTTTCTTCTAATTCAGTCCAGGCAATGAATGCAGAGTTGGTGTAAAGAATAGATTTGGAAATCTCAGGAAAACAATAATTAAGTATCCAAGAAAATACTATATCATTGCATCTCTGCCATGCTTTTGAAGTAAGGCAAGTATATTCAGGTTTCAGAATTGTGCCATCTATGAAACCAAGCTTGTTGTTGGCTGAGAGGGCTATTAACATAGAATGTCTCCAACTACCAAAATCAGTACCATCAAAAGTTGTGGCAACCAGTTTTACATTTGGAACATCTGATTGATGAATGAAGAGAAGATCATCTGCCTCAATTATTATAGTATTATTGTTATTGGTTGAAGTATCAGTATTGTCTCCCATTCTTGAATTTTAAAAGATGAAGATATGAAGATAGAAGGATGAAGATATGAAGGGAAGAAGATGAAGATGTGAAGAAATGCGAAAGCTAAAAAACAGATCAAGATTACAAAGATGACCTTGCTCTGATACCATGCTGGCATCTGAACAAATTCATGATTGTAAGAAGGAGAGATTGAATTGTATAAAGAGGATACTGAATATTAGAGAGAGAGTTTGTTAGAGAGAGGATTGCAATATTGTATTATGATTTGATAATCTAATCTATTACATTGCTCATGCTTATATACTAACTAACTATCTCACTTAACCGACTTATAACATACTCTTAACTAACTATGACAGCTATAACTAACTATAACAACCTAGCTATGTATTGTCTCCAACATAACCTATATACTCCCTTCGATCCAGACCAATGGTAACACTTACCATAAACGGACGATCCATATCAATGGTAACATACCTTATTTGGCCCACAACATTACTATGTCATCCTTATTCCCATTTGATATTTACACAAAATGTCATTACATGGCCCACTTATCAACTCCACAATTAAACCCACAATTACATGGTCCACCTACGTTTTCCCTTTTTACCCTTCCTTTATCCACCTTTTTTCTTAAATACTCCATTTTCCACCATGTTATCATTTTCCACCATGTTATCATTGGTGTGGATCGGAGGGAGTACAAAATATTAGATTGAGACCCTAATTGTCAGAGTTAACCAGATGCCTCCTTTCCTTGAACCTAGATTAAGGGGTAAATTAGTCTTAAACGTCTTTAATTGTCAGATAATACCTCATTAATTTTAGAACTTGCACCTAAAAAACATGGATAAGTTTTTTGTAAATACAATCTTTATTAAAGTAGGTACTAATAAAAATCACAAATTCTCATTTAAGACGGGGCAATCCGTCTTAAGCTTAAGACGGACTAAGCCCCCCTCATAAAAGGCAATTGGGGTTTCAAGTGGGAAGCAATTGGAGCCCTCCACTTATCCCTTCACTTGCTCTTTGTGAGAGGGATTTTACTCGTCTTAAGCTTGAGAGATCAACCCATCTTAAAGGAGAATTTCGAAATAAAAATTGTCACAATCTACAACAAAAGTGGTACCCCAACTCCAATATTTTCCCATGCGAATCTAATATTCATCCCCTAAGTGGGACCTATTACAGAGTATAATTAACTTAAGTATTAAATAATTAAGAAACAAGAGTCATTAGTAAAAGATATTGTCACAAGCAAATAGCTTGGCCAAGCCGTTCTCTTGGGATGTGCTTAAATAAATTTGGGTTTTTTTTACGTGATGATCTTATGTTTTTTTAAAATTATACATGGTAACTTCACTTTTTCACAAATATACATGATAACCCTCAATTCTATTAACATTGATTCACATGACCGTAAACTTGTAATATGCCAAATTTCGATTAAGTAGTTGACGGAAAAGTAACATGGCTAATTTCATTTTGAATTTTTCTACATGGTAACCTCGTGTTTCAAAAAATTCTACAAGATAACATTTTTTTTTGCAATGCACAATCGCTTAAACACATACTTATGTAATTAATCATTTTCCTCTCATTTCTACTCGATTGCAATGAAAAAAAGTAATTAACTGGTCCATGTTGAAAAATTAGAGGAAATTGACTAATTGAATGAAAATAAGAGGGGAATGATTAATTGACGGAAAATGATCATCATTGAAAATGTCTCGTTTAATTTAGCCTCTTGAAATTCCTCACCCCACAAAGATGATGGGCACTTTCTCCCCATGTCATTTATATCACAATAAGCAAATTAAACCATACTCACTCAATTAAGTTGATTGTGTTATTTCTCTTACTCATATGAAGGCAATAGATGTCATTACTCATATCATATCTAGCATTGGTATTTGATAACCCACTAGTTTTAAACCCCGTGAAAATTCACGGGTCCCTTTTTAGTTTTTCTTTTGTTTGATAATGAGATTGCTAACACAAAGCTTATTTGGGAGAATGATAGTCATGTATGGATAATTAGATGAGATGAAATATAATAGCAAAAAACAATTGTCATTATCAAGAATGGTTGTTTAGACTTATTACATGTACATATGGTATAAGAGCAATATAAGATATACGTATAAAAAGTCATACATAATGATCTATAGGATTGTTTCAAGAAGTCACACTGCTTCAATAAAGTTATTAATAATACTCAAAAAATAAATACGAGTAAATCATTTCATTGTATAAGTTTTAGATTTATTTCTAGAACTTTAAGCCTTATTGCGAATAATATTGCGAGCAAAGTATGATCATTGTAATTATGATTTAATTAACTATCCAGTGTCAGAAAACAGTACTAAGTATATGCAAAATAGGTAAGAAAGTTTTAGTATATAGGCATAATATTAAGATTGTAACCTTATTTGTTTTAAATTAGTCTACTCCTTCGCACGTAGGACAACGCATAGGAGAAATGAAATTAATAGTGGTCTTCTAACCGAGTGATTGAGTATTTGAGTCTGACTTGTGCGAATAAGCAATAAGTATTTTTCTCGTTCATATCATAAATTTTTAGCCGGGAATTCCTGTTAAAATCATTTGTTCTACTTTTATTTTATTCTTTATAAGATCCCTTTTAATGACAGGTAAATAGATAATTAGCAGATGAAGTATTTAGGCACGAACATAAAAAAAATCTAGTGTATAAAGTAAGGGAAACTGCCAAAATCTAGTTCATTATACTTCTTTGATAAAATCAAAATATATTAAATCCTTCACTTAATCACCATGCATTGAAATGAGGATAACTAAAACAACATCTCTAGTCATACCCAAATAAAGAAGCACAAAATTATTTCACTCTGAAACATAATAAAATCATAGCATAAAATTAAAACGGAGTTTATTTTCGCAGTACGATTTTTACTCATTATAGTACTTTTTGCACCAAAGTTTTCATTTCTCTACCCCTGACTAAAAAACATCAAACCTAACTCTCTCTGTCTTCTCTCTACCTTCTCTCTAATGTTAATAGCTTAACCTTCTTTAATCTCTTTAGAAAATCTTCAATTACGAACGATCATTCAAATGAAAAGCATATATTTAATTCGATAATCCCATATTAACAATTTAATTGACTATTTTTCCAATTTTATTCCTTTTTTTTAATTAGGGTTTATGTTTAAATTAATTAAAGGCTAATTAGTGTGATATGGTAGGGTCGACGGTGGCCGGTGAGGGTTGGCATGTCAGCGGGTGAGGGTTGACATGTAGCCGACACAAGTGACGTGGATAGTGCGTTGGTGGTAGGGGTCTTTGGGACTTGGGGTGTTTGTTTTTTTCAATGTTTTGTACGTAGTACACTAATTGATTTGGTTTTTTACCCAATTCTTTCACACAACCAGAAGATACACTTCATTAAGATCAAGAGTTTTCATTTCTAAGGAGTATTTTTTTTTTGTCAATGTACATTACATAGTAGTGATGTCTTTTGAAATTTGTGAAATTTGGATAGATGTTTTGACATTAGAGAGAAAATATTATAGAGATTACAGAGGGAAAATGAGTGGGTAATGAAAGGGGTATAATTGTCAATAGTGTACTATAGTGAATAAAATGTATACTGCGAAAATCAGGACCCAATTAAAAGCACTTAGTCAAATAAGAGGTGTAATAAGTCATTGATTCTTACTCTTATGTACAACAAATTTAGGCGACAAATAATGAAAGAAGGCCCCAAAGCTTGTAAACTCTACGAAAGCAAAGCGAATCCCAAAAACAATTACTCTGTAATTCATCATAAGAAGTGAAACCGTGTAATGCGAAAGTAATGCTCCTAAAATATAATTACTTTAGTTATTGAAGGAGGAGTAACAATGTCCTTTCACAATATTATGTATAGTACAATGCCATATATTATCAGACCTTTGATTAAACACCTCATGTGCAACAAATTTATACAACAAATAGTGTGAAAAGTAATGCAATGAGACGAAGTCCTCTCTAGAGCCACCTTATTACCAAGTGAATTCACAATTTTCTTGACAAGACTCCGCTTATTTTTCACATAATCTTGTCTGGAACAATTAGTTCAATCAATAAAAAAACATCGATGTCGTATGCTATATATCCAGTATTATTGTCAAATATCTCAAATCACCAATTTAATTAATTATAATCTAGAAACCATTTAGTAATGGAAGACAGACAAACTAAAAAAAAAAAAAAGAAATAAAAAGGATTAGTGAAAAATAAACGCAATAATTGAAAAATAAGCGTAACCGAGAGAAGGATGAGAATGATGAGAGAGAAAGTTAGAGAGAAGTACTCCTAATTTTCTAGGGTTCTTAGGTTTTGTGCAATGGCTAAAACCAATGCTACTAATCATTCTCTTAATGTTTCTAAATCAACTAGTAAAAATAATATTTCATATTCTAATATACAAACAACTAACACTTCTAATACGTCAAATAATACAAACTCAAATAGTAAAAATGGATCTACTGGGAAATCGTCTCAGGTGAAAGTGAATACTGCGAGACAAAATGAAATTCAGTGTGCTCAGGAGGCGGTACAACAGAAATTACAGGGAGAGAAGGAGATCGGATCTCAGGTGGAAGCTGAGACGGCAGATCAATGGAAGGAAGTAGTATCAAAACGGAGGAAACAGATGATGACTCGTTCTAGGGAGGAGCAAATGGAATCAAGGGAAGAAAATACATCAGATGTGTGTGTGGAAAAAGGTACTACTCTAAAAATTACACTTGATGATGTTCAAGATGAGATTCAGTATTGGTCTTCTGCTGTTTATGGATATGTTATGGGGGCTAATCCTCCACGAATGGTTTTAGAGGGATTCATTAGAAGAGTTCTGGTGGATTATAATATTTCTAAAGTTTCTTTTCTACCTAATGGATTATTTGTGATACGTTTTGCTGAAGTAGAGCACCAACAACTTGTTCTGAAAAAAGGGATTCTGCTCCTAGATGGTAAACCTGTTATTTTACGACCTTGGGATTCTCAGGTTAAAATGGCTAAGGTATCAGTTAAGAAGGTCCCTATTTGGATCAAACTGGTGGGGCTGGATTTGAAGTTCTGGGGGGAAAAGTGTTTGATGAAACTGGCATCATTGATTGGCAAGTTTGAAAGAATTGATGATGTTACTATAATGCGTACTTTACTAGGATTTGCTAAGGTGCTTGTAGAGGTTGAGGTGGATCAGAGTTTCCCTACACAGATTGTATTTGAGGATGAGTTGGGTCAGGAGGTCTCTGTTGCTGTGGAATATGATTGGATACCAATAACTTGCTCGAGTTGTACTGGTATGGGACACACTATGGAGATGTGCAGGAAGTTTAGAGGTCCTATAAAACCTGTGACAGGACCTAGTAGGAAGGTGTGGAAAAAGAAGGAGGAGGTTAGGCAGGTTCATGATCTACAGGAATTCCCTAGCTTACAGCACAGCTTAGGGATAACCAGTGGTCAAAAGGAAGGAAGGCTGGAGAAGGAAGATGGTGGTGTAGTCATTACACCAGATAATACCCCTGCACCTATGACTTATAGTGCTGTGCTTACCCCTGCT
This sequence comes from Heliosperma pusillum, assembly GCA_022085475.1. Taxonomy (NCBI): domain Eukaryota; kingdom Viridiplantae; phylum Streptophyta; class Magnoliopsida; order Caryophyllales; family Caryophyllaceae; genus Heliosperma; species Heliosperma pusillum. The sequence goes on along the minus strand of JAIUZE010008019.1, from coordinate 5,600 downwards.
AGGGTCATCACTAGGCTCACTAGACACGAGACTAGAGTACCTGATAGACAGCAGAGTGGTTTTGCTTTGCAATTTAATAGTGCTTTGGGGAAGGAGTCAGCATTGGTAGATAAAGGGGGTGGGGATGATAATCCTCCATCTCATCATGACTAGAATTGGAGTATGGAACATTAGGGGCCTGAATAATGAGATTAAACAGAAATATATTAAGTGGTATCTTCATCAGATGGGTGTTGAGATATTTGGGCTCCTTGAGACAAGAGTGAAATCCTTGTCTCTAAATAAAGTAGCAAGTAATGTCTGTTGTGGTTGGTCCTATGTTACTAATCATGTTCAACATGATGGTGGGAGAATTTGGGTGTTATGGAAGAATCAGGGAATTAAGGTGGATGTTATGGTAGTGACTTCTCAGTTGATCCATATTAAGGTGCAGCAAGGGCATAATAATGGAAGTTATTATATTACTTTTGTTTATGGGATGAATAAAATTGAGGAGAGAATACCCCTATGGAATGATCTAATGAGTCTTAATACTGTGGAGCCTTGGATCATCTTAGGGGATTTCAATAATGTGCTTCATGCTAGTGAGAAGATTGGTTTGCCTGTTAAGGATTCAGAAACTGTGCCTTTTCAAAATGTTATCAACAACTGTGATCTGAATGACATTAAGACTTTGGGGGCTTTTTTCACCTGGAACAATAAGCAACCAAGTGGCACTAGGGTGTTTAGTAGGATTGATAGAGTGTTGATTAATGATGGCTGGCTCAATTTAAGGCCTAATGCTTATGCTTACTATGGGCCTGAGGGAGACTTTGATCATTGTCCTTGTTTGATTGAGGAGGGTGGTATGATGACTGGTGGTAAGAAACCTTTTAAGTTCTTTAACATGTGGAGTAAGGTGAAGGAGTACAAGGAGATTGTGAGAGCTGGTTGGAATAAGCAGAGTATAGGTTCCCCTATGTTTAGAGTGGTGTACAAGCTTAAACATCTTAAACCTCTTTTGAAAAAGCTGAATAAGGAACTTTTCTCAGATGTTGAGAGGAATGCTGAAGTGGCTTATATTATGATGATGGATTGCCAGAGAGAACTTCAACAAGATCCTACTAATTATACCCTCATGGATAAAGAGTACCAAGTTAGAACTAGTTATAAAATGCTTGCTGAGGCCAAGGTGGATTTTCTAAGACAAAAAGATAAGTGTCATTGGGCAAAAGATGGTGATACTAACTCTGCCATGTTTCACAAGATCATTAAGAATAGGCAGATTCAGAATAAAGTTTTTAGAATTGAAGGACTGCAAGGAGATATTTTTGATCAGCCTGAAGATATTCAAAAAGCTTTTGAGGATTACTACCAATCTCTTTTGGGATCCTGTGCTCTAACTTCTGAGTTTTATCTTAATATCATGAGGACAGGTCCTAGAGTAGAGCAGGAGGATTGGGAGGATTTATGTAGTATTCCTAATGCTGCTGAGATTAAGAGAATTGTAGATTCTATTCCTGATGATAAGAGTCCTGGTCCGGATGGCTATACTAGTTGTTTCTTCAAGACTAGTTGGGGGATCATTTGTGAAGATGTTTGTGAGGCAGTCCAGGATTTTTTCAGATCAGGTAAACTGCTTAAGCAGATTAATACTACTAATATTGTTCTTATCCCTAAGAAGGAGAACCCTAGTAGTGTTAGGGACTTTAGACCCATAGCCTGCTGCAATACTATGTATAAAATTATCTCTAAATTGCTGTGTGAGAGACTTTCCAAGGTGTTACCTAAAATTGTTAGTCCTTCTCAGTCTGCATTTATAAAAGGCAGGAGCATCATGGGGAACATTCTTATCAGTCAGGATTTGGTTAGACTTTATAATAGGGCTAATCCTTCTCCTAGATGCTTGATAAAGGTGGATCTGAGAAAGGCCTATGATTCTATTGAATGGGTCTTTGTTCAGAATATCCTTAAGAGTCTGAACTTCCCTGATAGCTTCTTGAAGATTATCATGCAGTGTATTACCACTACTGCTTATTCCATTGTGCTGAATGGTAGTTCTTTTGGTTTTTTTCCTGGAAAGAGAGGTTTGAGACAGGGAGACCCCCTTTCTCCTCTTATCTTTACTCTTTGTATGGAATACTTGAGTAGAATCTTAAGTATGATTGGTGAACTTCCTGGTTTTAAATTTCATCATTTATGTAAAGGGCTGAATCTTAATCATCTCATGTTTGCTGATGATCTACTCATTTTTTGTAAGGGAGATATAAAGTCTATATTCATGATTGTAGAGGGATTTAATGTGTTCTCTAAGGCTTCAGGGTTGCAGATTAATACTGAGAAATCTGACCTGATTATCAAGGGGATTGACAGGGAGACTGAGGAATTCATACTAAATCATACTGGTTTTGCTAGAGGGACCTTACCTTTCAAGTATCTTGGAGTCAACATATCTCATAAGAGGCTGACTAGGGTGGATTGTAAGTTGCTGGTTGATAGGATGACTGCTAGAATAAAAGGGTGGAACAAGAGGAAAATTTCTTACTCAGGGAGACTAGTATTGGTTAAATCTGTTTTGAGTACCATTCATAATTATTGGGCACAAATTTTCATTCTACCTGTGGGAGTCATTGATACTCTTAAGGCTCTTTGCAGAAATTTTCTTTGGGAAGGGGAGGACACATACTCAAAGGCTCCCCTAGTTGCTTGGAATATTTTATGCAAGAGTAAAAAGGAAGGGGGTCTTGGCATCTATGATAGTACCATTTGGAATACTGCTGCGGTTGGTAAGTTAGTTTGGTGGATCATGCTAAAAAAAGATCATCTCTGGATAAAGTGGATTGACAAGATATACTTGAAAGGAAGAAATTGGCTTTCATATAGTCCCACTAGCTCAAGTTCTTGGGCTTGGAGGAAAATATGTGGAGTCAAGGAGGTACTTAAGGTGGGGCTGCAATCAGAGGAGTGGCAGGAGGAAGAAGGATACTCCATTCTTAAAGGCTATAAGTGGCTGGCTGAGGCTGATAATACTAGAGTGGAGTGGTATAACATCACATGGAACAGATTTAACATTCCTAAACATTGCTTTATCTATTGGCTTGCTGTTAAGGGTAGATTGCTTACCTTAGATAGGATGCATAGAAGAGGTTATGAAGGAAATACAAACTGTTTTCTGTGTGGGTACACTGCTGAAGATCATCACCATTTATTTCAGGAATGCTGTTTTGCTCAGAAATGCTTCAAATGTTTGGATGAGTGGCTTCAAATCAGATATACAGGAGAGCACAGTCCTACTGCATTGATTAGGTTGAGAATGAGAACTGGTTTCATCAGAAAGGTGTATTGGTCATTAGTTGTGGCTGTTTATTATAGCATTTGGAATTGCAGGAACAAGTGTAGATTGGAGGCTTATGTACAAAAGCCTGAAAAGCTAATTCAAGGTGTTTGTGCTCAAGCTAGGATGCGACTTATGCAGCTAGAGCTTGGAAGTATTAAACGTGAAGAGGTCCTATGGTGTAGGGCTAGGAAGTTAATGTAGATGAAAGTTTTTTTGTATGTAATGTTGGTTGTATGTGTTAATTTGGTATGCTCCTATTTGTAAAAGGATTATGTATCGATTGGCTTAGTGCCTTATTAATCAAAGCTTACATTTGCACCAAAAAAAAAAAAAAAGAAAAATAAACGCACCATTTACATTGGAGATCAAAAGTTGAAACATTGGTAATCGAAATAAGGGTGTTTAATCTATATTTATAAGAGAAAAGGAAGAGAATCGAGTGAGCCAAAATCATAGTAACATGAAAGGACCTCTTCAACTCCTTTGTTAATTAAAGGAATTATTACATGACATTCAATGGATAGCTAGTGAAATTTATTAAGACATAAGGGCTAAGTGGGAGCTGAAGGGGTGAGAAATTAAGAAGAGAAAACTCATTTATTTTGGCGTTTTAGTATAGCATTCTTTTTCGTTTATATACACATTTTATTTTAATTGTAATTTTTTCATTATTTATCCCATTAATTAATTAATGAGGCTAATTCATTAAGGTAGTAGAGATTTGTGTTTTAGATGTTTGTAAAGCTATACAATGAAAGGATGAGAGAGTTCCATGTGACACTCAATGTTAACATTTTTATAGTATTGTATAGATTTGTCTTGTATATTTTCAACCAACTTCCACTCATATATATTTTTAATATTTTCGTCTTCATAAAACTGTGGGATTAGACATTATTATTTTGTAATTGAGTGAAAATGAGGGGAAAACGATTTGATGTATTTTTAAGCGTGCGTGTTTTGAAAAAAAAGGGTTATTTTGTAGAATTTTTGTGAACATGAGGTAACCATGTAGAAAAATTCAAATGAATTAGCCACGTCACTTTTCCGTCAACTACTTAATGGAAAAATAGACGGAATACAAGTTCAGGGTCATGCTAATAAGTATAAATTGTAACACCCCCATAATCCATTATATTTAAAATAGAGTTTTCATGTAAAATTCGGAATATGGATGTGTCACATTTGAACCAATTGTAGTATAAGTATTTAAATCATGTAATTCAAAGGGGTAAATGTCCACGTGAATTAAAAACCAAAGAGTAAAATCGATTACAACCAAATCCAAATGTTTGCGGAAGCGAATAAGTTTGATGATGCAAAATAAAGATCATTGTCTAAACATTGGTTTCCAATAAAAACAATAACGCGCGCGCTCTCCCGTGGTTCCCACGTCCTAGTTCCTTGGATTACCTGTCACACGATCTGCTCTCACAATAGTGGTCATAGCAGTTCCAATTAAGGACAAAAACACAAGAGGGTCAACAATAATGTTGAGTAAGGTAAACAATCCAAAAATAAATAAATAAGAGTTTTACTTAAAATTTAGAATTCGTAAGAAAGTAGAATATCATTGAGAAGTTCAAGTTTCTAAATAAGGAAATCCGATCCAAAATAGTTAGTCCTTCCAAATCTTAAAACACTTGCCTTCGAAGAAAACATTTCTTCACTTTCTTTAGTAAGTAATGGATAGAGGCCGTATGGAGAGGATTCCCTCGCCCTAGTCCGGATAAGACGGGGTTCACCAAACCATGTACAATAACTGTCCAAAAATCCCGAGTGTGCACACCCCTCCAAGGGCCAACCCCAAGGAGGAAGATAAGAGGACGGGGTCTCGATCAACTAACCCCCACCAAAAGCTCTATATAGGAGGTCCCCTTTTATTATTTGGGAACAACCTACCCCTCTACCAAACCGTTCAAACCAAAAATCAAAACCCTTTCCAAACAATTAAATCCATTTCTTGAGATTAACCATCTCCATAACTTGTACAAAAGATCAAACGGTTTTGGTTTTCAAACTCTTAAAAGTTATGAGTCCTTTATTATATTTCAACACTTCAAAGGATGGAATAACATCAATTATTTTTCATTATTTCATCACAATAATCCAAACTTATAATAACAACCATTATAAACATTATACACAATATAACATTTGAAACAAAACTCAATAGTTCAAGAAAAGTGTATGGACAAGCGTTTCCCTTACCTTATGAGCTGGTCTAGATTTAAAGTTCCTCTTCTACAAATCCTGAGTCTACAATATACATAAAGTACTCGTT